>LPNX010435055.1:4760-19419 GCA_001517045.1 Pseudotsuga menziesii
GACGCCCCTGGTCCTTAGTTCCTCTATCAGATGGAGCATATCTGGATAAATAGTTCCATAGAGCGCCAATTAGAATTCAGCAATCCCACCATCCGTCCCGGAGATCTCGCCCTTCTGGAAATTGTGAAAATTTTATTTAAGCTCCGCTTCTGATATTTTGTCCATAAGTTAATGATTGTCCTACGGAATAATGAGTTATGAGAAGAATTGTGCAAGGATTATTACCTCATCAACTGCGGCTTTATTGTTTTCCTTAAAAAGGGGTTGGAAGTGGGAGGCGCCCAGGTTTGCAAGTCCTTCAAAAGAGGAGAATGCTTTGTTGTTTACGTTTTGTAGTTCCTAGATTGTCTTTTGTTTTTTCCTTCCCTTGGAAAAGGATTGAAATAACTTAGTGTTTTCATATCCACATTGTAGCCATATTTCTCTACATTTTAGGCACCACACCTCCTCTTTCTCTTTCAACAGTTTTCTTCTTCTGGTCTCCAAGAAACCCAAATGCTCATTGGATTCTTGTGAGAGGAAGACACCTCCCTCCATGTCCAGTGTGCATTGTATTTTTAACTCAACTAGTTTGACATCCTACTCATACATGTCGTGTACCCTTCATACCTCAAAGCGGTTATGTGTGAAGAGTGTAAAATTTATACTTCATTGTTACTGTATAAGAGTCTATCCCATTAGTGGCAGTTTTTAAAAGTCATTTCAATGAAGCATGATAAATCAAAAGGTCAACTACACGTATTGTAAAATGATCCTTTGACAATTCAAAAATCATTCTCCCCTATAATTATCCAAACATGCAATTTGCAAATACAAAACAACATGAATTTGCTGTCAAAGGTTTGATCACAATAAGGAGCCATTTATATCTCCCACTTGAAAACCTACTTTAGATACTTTAATCATAATTCAGCATAATTGTCTTGTGACTAGCAAATGGGATCCACTCATTTCGATCGTTGATATTTACCTGAGGTATCTACTAACATCACCTTCAGCAAAAAGAGGTCTTGTTTAAACTTTAAGGACTAACCATTTACGAACACCAATAAAACATAAGAGACAATGTTCCTCCTCAAAGCACATCATTATTGTAGCAAACAAGTAAATCCTCAAATGCATATAGCGTGAAAATTGTCTGCCTGTAGAATGGCAACACAGTTTAATGCTTACATGGCATTACATATTCAGGTATCTAAATCAAAGCTTAAAACCCTACATAGGCAAGAGGGTGTATTTTAAGCCTAGTGCTTCCCTTCATCTTTTATGCATATCCATCATTCAATCATTTAAAAACGTTATTTAACAAGAGCTTATACAGTTTAGTACCCATAAAATCACAGTATGACAAAACGAAATATACAACAAACAGACGCACACATAGCGAGACACCAAAAGTACGTGGTTCACCCCAAACTCGGGGTTACGTCCACCAATCTGTTGCATCATGTAAATTATTTTCAAAAGGATGGTTACAATCCAGGATAACTCTGTTGCCTGCACATCTTTGTTTTACATTGCAAGAACTCCTCATGGAGTATTCCTTTATCCTTACCACTTGGTTCAATGAACAATTTTTCTCCAGAACATAAGGACACATCACTATGTTCAAAACATCAAGACAATCACAGTCCTTTATCATTAAGACAAAACGCAGTCTTTATATATCTATGCTCAATATCATTAAATATTATGAGTAAGATAAATCATAGTCTATGTTTATACCCATTAAGACAAATCGCAGCCTCATATCTACGATCATTATGAGCAAGGAAAAATGCAATCTATGTTTATTCTACTTAAGACAATTCCCAATCTACGATTACTCTTATTAAGATATATTAACAGCAATACCAATGGCCGTCTATGTTCATTCTCATTAAGATAAGTCGCGGCCTCATACCTATGATTATTAACAGCAATACCAATAGCTGTCTATATCTATTATCATTACAATAAATCAATAAATCGCAGTCTCATACCTACGATTATTAACAACAATACCAATAGCCGTCTATATCTATTATCATTAAAATAAATCAATAAATCGCAGTCTCATACCTACGATTATTAACAGCAATACCAATAGCCGTCTATATCTATTATCATTAAAATAAATCAATAAATCGCAGTCTCATACCTACGATTATTAATAGCAATACCAATAGCCGTCTATATCTATTATCATTAAAATAAATCAATAAATCGCAGTCTCATACCTCCGATTATTAACAGCAATACCCATAGCCGTCTATATCTATTATCATTAAAATAAATCAATAAATTGCAGTCTCATACCTATGATTATTCACAGCAAACAAATTGCAGTCTTGTTTATTCCTCTTAAGACGATTCCCAGTCTAAGTTACTCTCCTTAAGACATATTTACAGCAAACGCATCTCCTACCCTCATGCAACAGTCAAGATAGGCCAAGCCACACGCGAGATTCTTGAGCGTAGAATCGTGGAAATATTCATTTCCTGTGGATGTGGCGTTAGTGGAGAGGAAAACCCTAAAGGTGAATCCTAGATATGTAGAGATTTAGATAAGCATAGGAATCGACCAATACTACATTTTTGGCCTACTGAAAATGAAAAACCAGAACTTATTGACATTCCAGGTGACAAAGGGATGTCTCAGATAGAGATTTAACTCAACATTTCAGATTTAAACGACCTGGTTCCCACTAAAATAAAAGGGCAGAGGTAAAACAAAACCAGTGTTATAAGCTCTCCAACGGCCCATACATATGGATAGATCCTAGTCGAATGTGCTATCACCCAGCATTCTTTCTCCCGCCAGAATCATGGCACTGCGCATTGCTGGTTGGTTTGGCACCTTGGATCTCGTCCTCTTGTCCGCTGTCTGCTATGAATCGTAGCTATACCTACCTAAAAACATCATCTCAAAGCGAATAGATGAATAATATATATGGATAAAGGTCCTAGCCACACCCAGCTTTATGAGCGTGCTTATCACCACGGTGTTGATGCCAGGCTGCTTGATGAAAATTCGTCAATCTCAGACACCTTAGAGTACTGAGATCGCACAAGGAATACAGAGTTTACATCTTACGAAATCAAAAGAGAACATCGTCAATCGTATTGATTACCTCAGAGCTGCCAGAATGGTAAACTGCAAGCTATGTCCCTCCAATGTTAAATCACAAGTCGCAAGTTCTCGACTCATTTTGCTGAACACTGCACGGCCTGCCAGGCCTCCCTCTCTCACTGGAAACGTACAACAGAAAGAACCCTTTGGATTCCCATGGGTGTGCAGAGATCATTCCTTTTCCCTTCGCTCTGCCTCTTATCTCCAAGGTAATACCTGGCCCTCAATTTCCCCGAGGAGCTCCCTTCCTTTACAAAGCATCCCCTCTCCTTCTCCTCCATCCGGTGGCGGTATAACCCTTTTTTTTTCCCCCTTTCATCATATCCTCGCCTCTCTAAAATATCAGTCCGCTATCTGCGAGGCATAAGGAAGAAAATAATAATAATAAACGCACAAGCAGAGCACGCGGGTCCCCTCCGTCCCCCCTGGAGTTGAAGAAAACAACGTCCCGGTATAAATCCCATATTCTTGGTTATTAGATCTGTCATCCTTAGTGGGTGGAAGATTTCTCGTTTTGTCAGTGATTTACGCATGCGCCCAACCCATGAGCGTTTCCCCCTTTTTCTTTAATTTCATTTACTATGTGCCACGGAAGTTTCATAACGTTTTCCCCTTTTTCTTTACTATGTTCCACGGAAGTTTCATAACGCCTCCGTAATTTGTGCTTCCAAACTAACGCCTCCTTGATTGAAGACTAATAGTTAGGTAATGGGTCCTAAACCCTACGTTATCGCTGGAGGCAGGTTATTAGTCCTTTCGCAAATGGGTATTATTTCCTTCGAGCTTATAAATGTGCAATGGTTTACACGTCGTAATTTCATGGAATGGGCTATGGATAATCCTTCCCGTATGTCTGTCTATATATATGTATATATATATATATATATATACAATTCCTTTATATGGGGTTCCACCCTTTCCCAAACATGATTACTTTTGACTCCATAAAAGCCTTATATATATTACATATAGATATATATATCATCATATATAAATATATACTCTTTATGTATAATAGCTATATCTTCTTCCTTCAATGCCTCTCGCTTAAAGCAAGGTGGAAGAACCATAATGGGTGTGGAGTTTTATATTCCACATTTTTGTTTAATATTCTACAGTGGATTAGTTCCGGATTGTTTAACTTGCATCGGTGTATGCTTGTTTTCTTAGATACACAGATTAGGTAGTTAATCGCCTACCTACTAGGGTTTTGCTGGTGAGGGCCTTGGCCTTGAGCTCCTCACCGGTAACCCAATACAATTATATTTGACTATTACAAAAATAATTAGTGAGTATAAGGGGGACATTACACAACCATTCAAACAATCATTCCTTGGTTTTGAAAGTCGTTTTCCATACATGAGTGGACTCAATTGGAATCTAGTGGCATCCCAACTTGAGGTTGAGTTTAGTAAAGAACTTAGCACCTTTCAAATTATCGACGATTTCATCAATCCATGGAAGAGGGTATCTCTTCTTCACTGAAATTTTGTTGAGAGCTCAATAGTCAATGTAGATGTGCCAAGTCCCGTATTTATTTGGAGCTAACACGAATGGACTTCCACAAGGAGAGGAGTTAGTGTAGATATGACCCTTGTCGATCAAATCCTATATTTTTTTGTGAATCTCTTAATTTTCAAGAATGCATCTTTTGTAAACAGATGCATTAGGTAATGGAGAACTAGGAACGAGTTCAATGGAATGTTTTACTTAACGATGTAGAGGTGATCCGTTTGGTTCTTGAAATATGTTCTATTATTTTTCAATAATGTTGCCGATCTGTTGTTTTTTTTAGTAGCCATGCTAGTGAGTGAGTCGACTCAATGATGTAGTCTTCTTTGAATGTTGAGGCTTTATCATGATTAATGTGAACTTTTGAGCATGATTGATAAGATTCTTTGTTTCTTTGGAATATATAATAGCAACCATTGATGTGGGTTGTCTCTTTGGTATGCCATACCATTTGGTTTCGTATTTTGAGAATCACCTTCTCACGCCGTGAATAATATGTACCATGTCAATCCCATAGGTAGGATTTACCGAATAGGGTGTCCGTTAAGGGAAGCGGTGCCACGTCACACAGTAATTCATCTTCAAAAGGCTTAATGAAGTAGGAGAGTCGACATTGCCATGTGATCCTTAGTTTCTTCCCATCCTTCATCCAACTAATATTGTAAGGCTGAGGATGTGGAGTGGTGAGAAGAACTAATTTCTTCACAATATCTTCATCAAAAATGTTCTTATGACTAATGTTATCCATAATGAGACATAATGGACAATTTTTAACCCATATCTGTGTATGGAATAGGCACTCTCGTTCCTCCTCATTGATGATGTTCGAGGCTATCGAAGGCAGGAGGGTCGATGCATCTAGATTAGATTCTACCAGGGTTCTATAGGGCGAGTCGGATGTCAACAATTTTTCCAAAAATGTCTTTTGAGATTTGCATTTTGTCGCATCATGCCATGATGAATTGTTGCGATCCCTCTTATATTTCTAAAAGTTCTTCTTTTGGTGATCAGGCTTTGGTGGATTCTGCGAAGAAGCATTCTCGAACTTGTCAGAGTCAGCTGAGAACTTCTTGTCGGATGTTGGACATGTTGGCTTGTTCGTGATACGTATCTTTCCTTTTTTTTATAGCTTCAATGTTGTTTTCATAATCAAATGCTTCTAAAAGCATTCTGACTGTTAGAAAATCCATCTCTTGGTGAATATACGGGGATAAATCGTTGATGTACTTCATGAAAAGCAATTTCTATTCTTCTTAGATTAAAATTCTATCCATGAGTCAATAAAATCATCGTTGTAACTCGATACAGACTCGTCTTTCCGTTGCCTTAGTTTCTGCCACTTCTTGTACTATTGCTCGATGTACTTACATGGATAGAACTCCTTTCGGACATATTCAAAAAATTCTACCCATGTGTCGATGGGGTCTTATTCTTTATCCATTTTTGTCGATAGGTTCTCCCACAATTAGTGTACAAAGGTTGACATTTTCAAGGATGCAATGGTGATCTTTTGCGGTTCAGAGAGTTGATTTACCGCAAAGCAAGGTTTCAATTGTTGCACCCAATTATCGATGGATTACATGTAAAACTTGCCTTCAATGTTCAGTATGTCCAGATTTATTTTCACTTTAAAGGGGCTGATTTTATTGGAGTGAAATTACGTCGAGGATTACAAGGAGTTCACAGTGACTCTCAACAGAATAGCGCTGAACTAGATGAACGTTTTCGTTCACTGGTGAGCCATGAATTTTTCTATGAGTTGCTCTGTCTCTTTAGTTGCATGTGTATTGTATGTTTCTTCAGTCATATTTTTTGAAGTCTAAGGAACTACCTTATTTTGTTGTTTGGATTGCGAGTGTGTTTGAACATACATAAGCTAAATAAATTTGATGGAAGTGCTGATGTAACTTAATCTCGAGACAAGATATTGCTCTAATACCAATGATTGAGGTCGGTCCGAGGTGCACAAAGGGGACAACAGTTGAATGAATGAGTCAAGTTCTGTTATAGTGGAAGCATATAAAGAGATACAACAAAGGAAGAAACACACTAGGTGGACAAGAAATATACACATAGACAATATGCAATAATTAGAACCAATTTGTTATTTTTTGTCCATGAAAGATGGAGGAATGAGATGATGATCAGAAATAACACTATATTACATTAATGTTCATGCTTATATAGAGGATGCTGAGATGTTTGGGGTACTACTCACTACGTTTAGTTACAAGAGCTTATAATGGTCATAAGTTGAACCGTCATAGAGCATATTGATATGATGTCGGCTACGAACTTCCAGGCTGAACATGTTGAGATGAACCTGTCGAGATGAACCTGTAGGTTGTCAGTTGTCAAGGAAAACCTTTCGGCTGCTGGTTGGATCATGAAAATAATCTTCCCACTTACTTGGTTTATCCATTATGTACATTATAACCATGTCTTCCAAAACCTCATTTACCCTTTCTGTTTGTCCGTCAGTTTGAGGATGATATGTAGTACTAAAATTTAATTACATGCCTAAACCTTTAAATAAAGCTTTTCAAAAATTTCCTATAAATTTTGTATCTCTATCCGAAATTAGTATTTTAGGTACACCATGCAATTTGAGAATTTCCTTCATAAAAATATTAGCAATATTAATAGCTTTATATGTAGATTTTAATGGAATAAAGTTAGATCCCTTACTAAGTTTAGCTACCACAACTATGATTGAGTCATTTTGCTTAACAATTTTAGGTAAGCCAATTATGAAATCCATACTAATAATTTCCATTTCCATTTTGGAATAGGTAATGGCTATAACAATTTAGCTGGATGCTAAGGTTAAACTTTTACTTGTTGATATTCAATACATTGACCTAAGTATTCTTCTACTTTTTTCATAAAATAATTAAAGAACTCTTACCGAATTATAATCACAAGGAAAGATATAAACTCGTCTGAAATTGAATAATGGACTGGGAAAACAACATCGAGCATTCACCCGGTCTTAGTAACACTAAAACTCGAAAAACCTACAAGTGTCCACCCCCTTTCTCTTCTAGTGGCACTAATAGTGGGGGATATTTACTACCCATAGCTTGTAATATCTTAATCGTGAAAGCTCAAATAAAGTGCAAATACTTAAAGCCTTGATTTCATTCTCATCTTGAAAGCTCAAATAGTAGATCCTTGAGGGTTCTAGTGTTTCTCTCACAGCATGAAATCTCAATCAACAAAGCGTGAGAGCTTACTCAATCTAAAGCCTAAAAGCTCTATTTTTTCATAAGAAAGGTTTTTCCTCACATGGTGTGCCTTTTATTTTCCTAGGAATTTCTTGATAATAAACAACTCTCCACATTGGCCACTTATCCCACCAAAGATGAAAAAAAGGTCAACAATTAACTTAAATAAGAGTTATGTCAATTGGAAGCAAGGTTTCTCATAGCCATTGGGTAATTTAATTAAAAGTACTGAATAATTATTTATTTACAACATCAACTAAAGTCATAACTGTATACACAATGTTTACATCAAGTAATTAAACTTTTAAAGTATGGCTATTACATGTATCCTCTTTAATACTTTATATCTGAAATGTTTAAGTTTACATAGTCCAATAATTTTACATGCTTCCACTTAGTTTATCCCTTATATACAGAATAATGCATTATATTAATCCCAATACATACATGCTATTTTTCATTAATAATGCGTGGAAATGCAAATCACTCTATTATATTCCAATTCCATCTCTCTATACATATCCAATTTAGAAATTATTAACTAGTAATTCCTTTAATTCTTCACAACTTCATAGTCCATCAAGGAGACAACCAAACAGTTATAATGTTAGTAACATATATTACCACCTTGTAACGTCAATACGAAGTGACCTTTGCACATGTTAAACTATGGGTTTTTGTTTTCAATATATTGATTAAAATTCACATATAATATATTATAGGGAGGAAATGTAGAGTTTTAATTATTTCTATAATATATACTTCATTGTTCACATCATTATTGGAATAATTAATTTTTATTTAGAACAAAATTGAAATGCTTTTATGTGAAAAATAAAAATATTTATCTTATGTTATAGTTAATTAATAAAAATGTAGGTACCAAAGACTTATATCATTTTGATATAAAGTTAGTGTTAACTTTCCTCCCAAATAAAACTATCAATTTTCAAATAATTATTAATTGAAAAGTTACATTGTAAAATATAAGTACGTTTTATATTTCTTGATCATATCTTTAATATTACATAATTTGAAAAGAACCCATTACTTTTAATACTTTACAACGAACTCTCATGAACTCCATAACTTAATAGCGAAAGAGGGCCTTGGTCCATTCCTAAAACTCTATGGACAGTAAGGGTTTGCCATCTATGGGATTTTATGAATTTTTATCTTTCTTAAGGCCCCATAGACTCAATTTGGTCTTAATCATTATAATCATAATTTTAAAATGAAGTTAAAAAGTGGACAAATTCATCCATTTTCCCAGTTATTCTAAATATTGCAATTTAAAATGAAATTAAAAAGTCGACAAATTCATCCATTTTCCTTATTTATTTTGAATATTGCAATAATTGAGATGCAGGTTATAATGACACTCTTTCCGTAGGAATTTTCATGATAAAACTTTTCTCTTAAAAACATTTGACCATTTGAAAAATTAAATCTTTAAATTTAAAACAAGTAATAATTCACATCATAATGAAAAATTAAATCTTTAAAATTAAAATAAGTAATAATTTTCTGTTTTAAGTAAAATGGGTAAATAGCTATGAAATGGAAAAGAGGTCCAAATCATCTCATTATTAGTATCACGAAAGGTCTATAAAAATATTAATAATAAATAAAATTTAATTATTATTTTATCAATAGATTTTAGTTCTATAATGTTTGCTCCACCACAAACCTATCCAACCTCTTAACTTCTTAAAACCTAGAAAATCGGGGACATTTTTCCTTTAGCTTTGGAATAATATTTCAAAGTAAAAGAAATAATCTCTACCTTATCTCTTCTCCTAAGGTCTCATAAAACAAATTTGACCTTTCTCTTAAAATTTGATAAACTAAATTTGGTTTTATAGTAAATGCCAATAACCACCATCATGGTAATCATAATGGTGGTAATAAAAATAAAATATTTTATACTATTAGTAAAAAAAATAATAATAAAACATTGATTGACGTCAACATTAAAAAAACTTAATTCACTTCAATATCATAAAGATGAAGACTAAAGCTGTTAAATAAGAAATTAAAACTATATGTTAAAATCCAATAGTCACCACCTTTTATGTAACAAGTTGGACTCGGTTATTATTTGTTCAGTAATTTAAACTCGACTATTAACATCGAGATTCACAACTCCAACGTTCAAAACAGACTCTGACCTAGATAGCATAAGGGTACTTCAATTACTTTACCAAAACCCTTTCTTATGTTTAACAAGTTCCTTTTTATACGGAATTTTGAACAAGAAAACGTCATGTGTAATGGGGAATTAGGTCACATACTTTTTATATATAACTAGAGGTCAGCTGAGAGCCTCGATTCATACATGCCTTCTGTTGAATTCCGTCGTCTCAACCATTTTGCTTCACAAGGAAGCCAGTTAGCTTTACTGAAACGACAGTTCTGCTTTTTGTTAATCTTGCAAAGCCAAATCTTCCACTTTGTCCTCAGATATCCCTATCTAGGTGATTCTGTACTGTTTCAAAAGTTTTGGGTTCCCTCGAATAACAAGCACAACGATTATACGAACATGGGTTCTTCTATTGAACCCACAAACAATGAAGAGGGAGCAAACCCTGTTGCTTATGGCGGTTGTGGGAGGACAGTCACTACAGAAGCTGCTAAATAATAAGCTCGTGCAACAGTTGTCCGAGATAATAAAGAGAAAATTATGCGAGGAAGAAAAAAAAATACATCGGAGTATATCCTAGTGGTGACAATTGAATTGCCCCAGTTTCTAATAGAACTAATGATGACGGAAAGAAAAAGCAGGTGTATCTTCGAACATTTCCGACAGCAAAAATGGCTGCAATTGCATTCGACACAACCGTCTTACACTTCAGGGCAGAGGAACCCCTTCATCGTTTGAATTTTTCCCAGTATGCTTCTGCCATCCAAGGCATACTAAAAGTCCGCTCTGACTAGAATATAAACTTTGTAGCGAGGATGGTGGCAGATTACTTTGTAGACGCCAAGGATCAAGAATTAGAAGGATCAGCCCTAACACCACATGCCAGCTCTGGTGCTAATTCAGGTAATGTTAACATGAGTCCGGACCAGAAGGGTAAGGGATTAGAAGCTTCCCGGGCAATTAGTCTACAGCCAGAGGATGAGGGAATGGAAGCATGGGCCACAATCCTAGCTGCCATATCCGGTGCTCCTTCAACTCCAACGAGCTTCATGTCAGGAGTGATAATGCAGCGCAGAGGGAATAGTGATAATGAGGGAGAGGGAGCTTCTGACACTGCAACGAGGAGAGGTGGGAATGGCTCAACTAAATGTTACAGCAGGTAGAGTGCAGGGCAGAGAGAACACCGATAATGATCTGCCAAATGATGCGAACGGCATAACCCAAAGGTTCTCGCCAAGAACAGCCGGTATGATAATTTACCATTTCTATAATTTGGTCAAGTAGGATAGCCATCCTGCCAACAGATATAACAATTTTCCATTCCTATAATTATGTCAAGGAGGATAGTTGTAATAAGGATGGTGATAATGGGTCCAAATTCGTAGCGATCAAGCCGCGCGGAGGGAATAGTATTAACGAGGGAGGTTCTAATATGGCAGCTGCGCTGCTGGTAAAGAAGATATGCATTGAAATGGCAGCCAATGATGCAGGTCCCAATACTACTGGTACAATATCCATTTCCAGTTCCTTCTTGATGCAACAAACTGCAGGAACTCAAAATCCAGAGTCTCTATTGCAGTTAGCTGCAAGAATTCCAAATCCAAATTCTGTGGATTTCGACATGGAGTTAGACCAAACTACAAGTCCAAATTCCTTGGATGTCAAGATGGAGGTTGAGGAAACTTCAGATCCAAATTCTTTAGATGTCTAGACGGAGGTAGAGGAGGATGATGATATCACCGACGAGTGTACTGTTCAAACCCGTGCCTGGGGCTAACACTCACCCATAGTATATCTTCAAATATTAGCAGGGGCCATGGGAAGCATATAGTGGCTTGGAAATCTAAGACATTACTAATACATAAAGGTATTTGTTTTATTTTTAAAACAGGTATGTGTTTTATTTTGAAAACAACTATAGTTCAGTTGTTTCATTGAATGCATATATTATTTTATTTAACATGGTTTGATCTTGCCTTTGTCATATAGTTGTATTACATTAAGTTCCAGAAGCATTGGTTGTTTTAATAGATCTGATTGATGTCACATTATTGACGGTGTTTGCCTGTTAACATTACAAAGTACAATGGTCTCAGTGAATATATATGAGAAGCTGAATCATTTGGATGGCATAATATTACCTTTCATTTTACTCTATTATATTGTTGTATGGATATTATAGGATACTGAGAAAGGCAGGTTGTTTGAGAAGTTGGATAAAATATTATGTTATTTGTTGTATGGATATTATAGGATACTCGGAAATGCATGTTGTTTGAGTGGTTTGATAAAAGATGATTTTATTTGTATGTAACATTCACTTTCTTATATTACATTATCAAACCACTCAAACAACATGCATTTCTGAGTATCCTATAATATCCATACACCAAGATAATACAGTAAAATGAAAGGTAATATCGTACCATCCAAATGATTAAACTTCTCATATATATTCACTAAGACCATTTTAATTTGTAATGTTAACAAACAAACATCGTCAATAATGTGACATCAATCAGATCTATTAAAACAACCAGTGGTTCTAAAAGGGTAGTGTAATACAATTATATGACAAAAGCAAGATCAAACCATGTTAAATAAAATAAGATATGCATTCAATGAAACAACTGAACTATAGTTGTTTTCAAAATAAAACAGATACCTGTTTTAAAAATAAAATAAATACTTTTACCTATTAGTAATGTCTTAGATTTCCAAGCAGCTGTGTGCTTTCCATCGACAGTTCCCATGGCCCTAGTTAATATTTGAAGATAAACTTTAGGTGAGTGTTAGCCCTGGGCACGGGTTTGATTAGTACACTCGTCGGTGAGTACCTAAGGACTAGATATTTGATGAATGCGATATCATCATCCTCCTGTACATCCATCTCAACATCTACAGAATTTCGATCTGAAGTTTCCTCAACCTCCATCTCCACATCCATAGAATTTGGATTTGTAGTTTGGTCTAACTCCATCTCAACATCCATAGAATTTGGATTTGGAATTCTTGCAGCTTGCTGCAGTAGGGACTCTCGATTTTGACATCCTGCAGTTTGTTGCATCAAGAAACAACTGGAAATGGATCTTGTACCAGTATTATTGGGACATGCATTATTGGCTGCCGTTTCAATGCATATCTTCTTTACCAGCGGCGTAGCTGCCGTATTAGAACCTCCCTCGTTAATACTATTCTGATCGCTGCTAATTTGAACCCATACGATCCTCATTATCACCATCCTTATTATGACTATCCTACTTGACTAATTTTAGGATTGGAAAATTGTCATACCCGTTAGCGAGATAGCCATCCTACTTGACCTAATTATAGAAATGGTAAATTATCATACCGGCGAGAACCTTCAGGTTATGCCATTCACATCATTTGGCAGATCATTATTGCTACTCCCTCTGCCCTGCACTCTTCCTGCTGTAACATTTGGATGCATACGATTTTCATGCTCACGATTCTCATTATCGCTATCATAATTTATCTGTAATTGTAATTAGAAAGGAAAATATTTATACGTGTTGTTCTTGGCCGCAACACCCTTTGAGTTAACCCATTCCGAGCCCTCCCCGTTGCCGTGTCAGTAGCTCACTCCTCCTCATTATCACTATTCCCTCTGCATTATTTCACCTGCATTATTCCCTATGTCGGTACAGATCCAGTGTCCTCCCGGGGTAGTCTGGTTCAACATTGGGGATCGAGGAGTTATATGTCAGCGTTTGCAGATAAAGGTATTGGATATTTGCATGGGCATATACTTGAGTTTAGTACTTTAGCGGGCACTATACATGACGATTATCACATGAACAATGATAATAAGCAGATTCATAATTGGGAATTGAGAAGTTATAAGTTAGTGGCTAGATATAAAGGTATTGCATCTTTTTCACATGGGCCTCTACGTGCGTTCACTACTCCTGTCGGCACTATACAAAATGCTGCTACAATTCCAACTTCAAATCCAAATTCCTGGATGAGTCTTGGCATGAGCGCAATACTCCGGCTGAGACTTCTGCAATACCAACTTTAAATCCGGATTGAATGCACCTACAGATCAGGAGTGTTGGTGGCTTAGACGAGGTACTCGCCTCATTGTGTCCTCCTAAAACCGGTGCCTCGAGCCAACACCCACCTAGAGTATAACTGGAAAGTCTAGAGGAGGATTATTACATGGACGATATCTTCTTGATGACACATCTGGAAAATATAGTCCTAGGGAAAGGCAACCATCTCTGGGAAAAAAACAATCTAGCAAGTTGCTATTTTTTTTTTTATTTACGGTAGGATGGAAAATATTTTGTTATGTTCTAGATCAGGTTTTATAAAATTTTATATGACATATATTTGTTATGTTTGAGATCATGTCTTAGAATTTTATAGTATTCCATGATGTTAAAACACTTATAGAACTTTATATGGCATATTATGTCTCACATTAGATTTTAGAATTTTATATGGCATCTTTTTGTTATGTCTGAGTTTATGTTTTAGAATTTTATAGTAATTTATGATGTTAGAAAACTTATGGGCATATTTTGGTTATGTCTATTTTATGTTTTAGAATTTTATAGTATTTTCATATATTAGAAATGAGTTTAGGGTTTATAATTTTGTAGTATTTTATGTGTTAGGTTAAAACCAAGCAACATTAAC
>LPNX010435059.1:6416-87738 GCA_001517045.1 Pseudotsuga menziesii
AATGTGATTGAAAGTAATTACTTCAAAATGTCTTTCCAATAAACGAATTTGCATAAACTGATGTAACAATGTAGGATTACGCACCTGATAAGCTCGATTGAGCTGGGAAACAACCAACTGAAAATCCAAATGGACTTCAAGCTGGGTAATGCCTCATGACAAAGCATCCCATAGGAGCATAATTACAGCCCTGTACTTAGCAACATTATTAGAAGCAGGACCTAGACAAGCGCCGCCCGCGGCAACAAGCTGTCCTGAGGGGGAATAGATAACCCATGTTGCCGAAGCCAGGTTACAAGTGTGACGGCTGGTGCCATCAGCGAAACCTACATACATCTCGGAAGACATCTGCAACAACCAGCAGATAGTATAAAAAATGAAACTAACAACCTAATGTACATAAAAATACATACACTAATATACAAGAAAAAGTGCTAAGCCTAAGCGTAGTACTTCTTCAGGTAGAGCCCATTTCTAGGCTCAGGCAGCTTATTCCCATCATAATCCACTAATTCATATGCTCCTTTACTCAAAAATTTAGACACGACATAGGGTCCTAACCACATAGCCTTGAATTTTCCTGCCCCCAGAGGTTCTTTATCTTGGTCCCAGAGCAAGACAAGTTCCCCTTCAGAGAAAACCCTAGGTTTGACCATTTTATCGTATTGAGATTTAACCCTATTCTTATGAGCCTTATTTATAGTCAACGCATCTCTACCTTGTTCATCAAGGTGTTCTAAATGGAGCAACCGTTCCTCAAGCTCAGTCATGTCAGGTAGCACATGAACAACTATCTGCAAGGATGGGATTTCGCATTCAATCGACGTAATAGCTTCCACCCCGTGAATGAGTTGGAAGGGGGAAAAACCCGTAGCAGTCTTTAAATTGGTTCAATAAGCCCAAAGAGCAGGATATAACATGATGTGCCAATTCGAGCGGGCTGCATCAATAGTACATTTAAGGATAGTTTTTAAAGTCTTCTTTACAGCCTCAACCTGACCATTTTCTTGCGGATAATAGGAAGAAGAATGCTCTTGTCGAAATCCGAGCATGGTGGTCAGTTCTGTCATCATGTGATTTTGGAAATGACTGCCGTGGTCAGTGAAAATCACTTTGGGAATACCAAACCTAGCAATAATCTGATTAAACATGAAGAAAGCTAATGTTTCCCCGTTGTCTTTGAAAGTAGGCATTGCCTCTGCCCATTTTGTGAAATAGTCAACATCGACAATGATGTATTTATGCCCCCCAGCCGAGGCTGGGTTGCATGTCATATAATCGATCCCCCATTTCATGTAGGGGCCTACTGAGACAACAGGAAACAAGGGATTAGGATGTGACCGCATTTTTCTGGTGTAAAGCTGGCACGGATGACAGCATTTGACTGCTTCCACACAATCTTTAAAGATGGTGGGCCAGAAATACCCGGCATGTAATATCTTCTAGGCCGTTGCTAACCCAGATAAATGACCCCCACACGCTCCTCTATAAGAATCATTTAGGACAATATCCACTTCTTCATGAGTAAGGCAGCAACGCAAGACGGAATCTACCCCTCGTTAATATAATGTATCTCCTATAATGAGGTATTTTTTAGCATGAAGGCGTAACTTGCGTCGGTCTTCCCTAGAGTAAGTGGTAGGATACTTCAAAGTCTGGAGATGTATAAGAATATCTCCATACCAAGGATCAGAGGTGGATATGAGGAAGATGTGCTCATCTGGGAATGAGTCATCCTCAATCACTACATCTTCTTCCGTAGGGAATTTTGCTATAAGCTCAGCAAAAACTAAGGACTTTTTGGATTTAGCGGATTGGAAAACCAAGTCAAAATCTTGGAGAATGACTATCCACTTATTGAATTTTCCCCCAACAATCCATCGGGATAAAACATATTGGAAAGATTTTACATCCGCCACTATAGTAGTGGTCCTCAGTGAGATGTAGTGCCGTAACCTATGTACAGCATAAACAACTGCTAAGGCTAACTTCTCGACGTGGGAGTACTTAAGCTCAGGCCCAACTAGAGCACGGCTAAGGTAATAAACAACATGCTCAATGAGCTTGTCATCCTCCTGAACTAGCACTACCCCAATGGTAGACTCTGACACGATCAGATATAATGTAAAATCCCTAGAATAATCTGGTGGGCATAATAAAGGAGCCGACAACAAGGCTTTCTTCAATGCCTCGAACGCGAGTTGTGCAATTTCATCCCATACAAATGGGGTGTCCTGTTTAAGCAGGCGCATGAAACCTTTAGTGATCTTGGCATAATTAACAATAAAATGTCGAAGGAAGCTAGACTTTCCTTGTAGACTCTGAAGTTGCCTAAGTGAACCAGGAGGAGACAGATTTACAATGGCCTCAACTTTTAAAGGATCCACCTGAATGCCCGTACTAGAGACAATGAATCCAAGCAATATTCCTGATTCGATGCAGAAAACACACTTGTGGGGATTCAAGCGAATTTTATAGTATCTGCATCTCTCAAAAATCAACCGTAAATGATCTGGATGCTGGATCCTCTTGCAAGAATGAGCAGTCAGATCATCAAGGTAAGGCTCGACAATGGCTTTTATATCGTGAAAAGCAAAGTTCATGGCTCATTGAAAGGTTTCCCCTGCATTTTTCAATCCAAAGGGCATTTTTCTATACGCAAATGTACCCCAAGGGCAAATAAAAGCAGTTTTATGCTGGTCTTTCAGTTTGATTTGGATTTGATTGTAGCTAGAGAAACCATCCATAAATGAGAATACCTCACTACCCGCACATGCATCTATGATCTGATCAATAAACTGTGTGGGGTAGTTGTCCTTAGGACAGGCTTTGTTAAGGTCTCGAAAGTCCGTACAAACGCGAATAGTCCCTTGCTTTTTATCAACAGGAACTGGGTTGGACACCCATTCAATCAAAGCTATGGGATACATAAAACCTGCTTTCAACAGCTTTTCAACCTCTGCCTTCACAGCCGCCGCTTTACGCGGGTTCACGGGGCCTAATTTTTGCCAAACTGGTTTGGCATCAGGATAGGTTGGGATCTCATGTTGAACAATGGATGGATCAATGCCTAGCATCTCCTTATATGACCAGGCAAAGATATCGCAGAATTCCTTGAAAAGGGCAGTATAAATGGCAATCTCCTCGGGAGAGCAGTTTGCACCTATATAGATATTTTCCACGACATCTGGTTTGACAGAGATGTTGATCGGTATAGTGGTGGAAATGTTTTCCATATTCCCCTCAGCAAACACTCCTTCCCTAGGTAAAGGGTTGACAGGTGTCTCAACATCATCCGACAGTCTCACATGAAACTCTTGGTTTTCTATCTTGCTTAGCTCTGGAAGCAAATAAGATCAGTGATGAAGATCCTCACATATCTTATCACGTGCACACATAGCTTCCAGAATAGCTTCATCAAAAGGTAAAACGGTGTCTAAGCAATCTATGGAATGTAAAGAGTTTTCCGCCCATGCGGGAATATAGAATTCTTCCAGATCATCCGAGACTGTGAGAGGATCTGGAATGGGATCAACAGTGGCTTGGGTAATAGCTTCATATGCCACTTCCACTACAGATAAGGGCACTTCCGGTTCCTGAGGGGTTGGGAGGACCCAAGGATCAGTCCTATTGACCACCGAATCAATGGAATTCCCTACAGTAGTAGAACTGATATAAAGGACTCGAGCTGGAATATCGAATGTGCCCATCAATGATGCATACATTCCAGCCCCCAAGCTCTGTGCAGCAGGTTTGGCCTGATCAACGAATGGCACAATGGAATCTTTAGACTTTAGGCGGCCTTTTCGGGTAAAATCAAGTTGGTCAATAGTGACCACCTTGCCCTCATGTGGAAAAACCATGACACGAAAGACAGTAGATGGAACAGTAGACATTGCATAAGTCCAATTCCTACCCAGAAACAAATTGTAGTCAAATGGAGCATCAATCACTTCAACTTCAATAGATACTGCTTTGCCAGCCAACTTAATCTCAAAAGCTGGCAGGATACCATGTGGACGGAAAGACCTTCCATCAAAAGCAGTAAGTGGTTGATGGGACCATCTCTGGGGATCCAAGAGCCTTCCAATAGGCCAGGGACATAACACAAGTAGAGGCTCCCTCATCAACAACTGCTCGTACAATGGTCTTACCACCATGGACAACATCTATCGATAGAGATACATGGTAAGGGAGGCGAATTTTGACATCAGATAGATGAAATTTCGCTGTGAGACTCGAAGAGTCCATGCTACCTAAAGCTGCTAAGAGGGCATCCCGCTGAGCGGGACAGCTCTGTAGCACCTCCAAAGCTGACATTGCACAAGGAGTCTAAGCCAAGTCTTCAACCGCTGAGTATTTAGAAGCGGCTTTGGCATTTGGGTTATGCAAAGTCTTCTTAAAGACACCTTTGGGTATCTTTGGCATTATTTCTGCAGGTTTCTCTATAGTGAGAGGGTTGGAAGATTCAACTATAGCTTTACCCTTCTCATCGGTCTCTTTCTCATAGTTTTTGTTCCTGGTTTGTAACAAAGTTGAGGATCTAACCATGTTGATATAATTGGGGTCAGGGGCAGCTTGAGTGCCCCCTACTACGGTAGAAGCTGAAGCAGAATTCTTCCCTTGGGGAAATGGATCCTTCAGGACAGCTGGTGGTTGAGCTTGGAGCAGCTTCTGAGCTTGTTCCATGAGGGGACAAAGATGAGTAAGGTGGTCCCCTTGGCACAACTTACAAGGGAACTTGACTTTCTTCTTTTCCTTTTTCCCCCCATTAGCATTGTTTGCGGGCTTTGGCTTGTTTTGATTTTGGTTTCCCTCTCCCTTTTTACCTTTCTTCTTCTTCTCGCCGGGCTGCTGATTGCCCTTCGAAGAGGTTTGTGCAAAAACATTTGCATTTTGGGAGGAGGGGGCAGCCTTTGCTGCCTCCGCCGTAGACTGTTTGACAGACAATTGGTGAAGTTGTTTTGTCAAAGACTCTACAGTGGGAGAGTTGATGGACCCAACCACACCATCGGCATGGGGTCCAGGCTTGGGTTTCTCGGCCTCATGTGAAGGCCTTTATGCCTCAGGGATAATTTCATATAGAATCCCAGACTGTGAATAAATCAAGTCCCCCAAACTGCCCATAAGAGGTGTTTCCCCCAAACTGCACTCCTACATAGGAAGGAGATGGACCTACGTACGGACTGGATGGGGGAATGTGCCCCCCATTCCAAGGAAATCCTTGGACATAAGCCGAGGATCCTACCGGACCACTCTGAGTAGTGTAAGGGAAGGAAGAAGGAATGGTAGGTATACTGGGGATCCCAGCAACCGTGTTACCAGAAATACCTCCTATGTTGGAGTGAACCGGTAGTTGAACCACCCAGCTCGCTGGAGTTAAAGGTGTAGAAGGAAAACTAGATCTAGGGGCACTAACCGGGGGAGGTAGTACCCCTTCAACCGGAAGGGTTGAGGTAAAAAAAAATGGACTCTCTTCTGCAGAAGACATGACTCTACTCAAAGGGACACCTACTACTAGTGAACTAAAAGTTCTAACTTGGACGATCACAAGATCGTTAAGATCAGTCAAGGGAGTGTTAAAATTTCTTGCAAACTCGTCAATCTGCAATTCTTCTATCTCGACTGTGTCAAAATCAAAACGGTTAGCTATCAATTCCGGTTCACCAAGAACCTCACTTATTCCTACTGGTTCAAAAGAACCATCTGTGTCTAATCTCCGCCTTTGGGGTAAAGGTGGAGGCTCCAATGCAGTGAGAGGAGGAAGGTTTCTCAACCTTCTTGACCTTCTAACAAGTTGGTCCTCCAGAATTAAAAATTTGAATAATCACACCCTAAGGTCAACTAAACACAAACAAATCCACAGAGCATACACTAAAAAGATCCTAGAGTCTCAAGCAATCAAACCAGGGTATAAAGATATGCTTTCCCGAAGAAAGATGATGAACGATTACTTGGCGTCCTTGAGGGGTTCTCAGGCACAAGCAGAGGAATCACCCACCACCCTCCTGCACTTTCCACAAGGGTTACCTTCCAAGCCCGTTCAAGGTGAGCCAGAAATAACCTTCTGGTTTACCTAGGTATGAACCCTAAAAGACAAGAGACTAAAGGCTACCTTGACAATACCAGTTATCTGGGGGGACAGTCGCAAGCCAAACTTGTACGCATGGGCAGGGTAGCTGATCCCGAAACTCTATCTAGGACAGAATCCCCAGATGTGTAAAAGTCCTGGGTTACGTTTTGACAAGGATTCAGAGGGTTATCTCCTCTGTCCAAGCCTCCACGCGGCCTAGTGCTTAACTCCTGTTTGAGAGGAGCTTCCCAGATACAGTGATAGAATCAAGGATTTACCTAAAGAACGGTCCACTACGTCTGAGTTTATAAGTTGTGGGAAGTTTACATTCCCTAGCCCACAAGTCTAGCCTAAGCTAGTAGGTGAAAGGCCCCTAAAAATAAAAACTTACTAGTAAATTTTAATTTATGCGTTTATTTTAAGGGCTGTTTCTTACTCAAGAGGAAATGGAAGTGATGTACTGTATGGTGTTTTGACTCAGCAAGAAATAAATGAAAGTAAAGTGCATTCAAAGCAAACTACTACTATAAAAAAAACTTATTTTCATTTTTTCAAATATGTATTGATGAACTACAGCACTGATAAGAGAAACTAAGCCTATATATTTTTGTAATTTTCTGAGATTATATTTTTAAAATGAAGCAAACACTACTAATGCAAAAATCACAATGAAAAAGACTAACTATGTTTTCTTTTCACTTTAAAAATTGCTCAAAAATCTACTATGCATCTACAATGCACTATGTTTGAGTAAACTTGAAACTTATGAACTATATACAAACTACAAAATGAAACAAACAAGCTGACAAAACAACAGACCAGCAAGAAAAGCAGGCTAGGAACCCTAGCTTGGGTGCTAACAATGACACAAAACCACTGGAGACTTAAAAAGGCAAGTGCAAACCAGCAACTGTCAGAAAGAAGACTGGAAAAATAGAGCCCAAGACCCTGATCACTGATCTGGACTAAGACACTTGGACCAAGAACCCAAACAGGCCAAAAGCTTCAAGATGCAAACAGTAAATAAACCAAGTTAAAAAAACTCAATGGCTTTCAAGAAGCACTTAAGATGTGATCACCTGAGGCAATCAAACAAACTCTACAGCATTCTTAAAGAAAGTCTTCTCAGAAAACAAGGACTATAGCAAGAAAATAACCAATCAAACTCTTCTTTAAAAATCCCAATTCTCAGGAGTACTCGCGACTGTCTAATAGTGCAACTCGCGAATGACTCGCGACTGTGCAGTATAACAACCCGCGAATGCAACTTTATACTCACGACTGTTCAGTAGAACAACCCACGAATGAGTATAAAAATTTTCTCAAAAGCAAAGAAAAAACCCTAAGATTTTCAAACGCTGAAGTAAGCAAGATCCAGGATAAAAACCACAAACAAACTCACAAGCAAAACTGGTCAGGATAACAGAAATGACCTACAGCAGTCTAGGCTTCCCCAGCGGAGTCGCCAGTTAATTTGTAAGGGATTATGCACCTAATAATCGTAGTTTGGGGGTTACCAACATACTCAAACACTTGTAGACAATTGACTTCTAAAGTGCAGAATAGGAAATAGGAGGGTTAGATAAATCAAATATGAAATATTGAAGCATAAACAATTATCAAACCAAGATATATGAGACACATGTGGAAGAAGTAATCTCTTTATTATCAATAATGAGAAAGTTCAGAGTACAACCAAACGTCTGAGACAAGGACTCCTCTGTCACCAAAGGATTCTGAGTTTCACTGCTCCAAAGACTTCTGTGAACAATCCACTAGCATAACTTTGCTCTTCAAGTGTAAGTCCCTACAACCCTCCCCAAGGACTGTATTTATATGGGTGAAATAAGGCAGTTCTCGAAGGTTGGGGAAGTCGTAGCAGTTAGGAAGATTAAGTAAAATGACTTAACTAAACTCCCATTAGCGCATGTTTTTATGTTTTTATGTTAAGAGGCACATTCGCGGGTATGTAGTAGAGCAGCCCGCGAATGACTCGCGACTCTGTATAAGTGCAACCTGCGAATACAAGGATTCATGACTTACTGTAAAGGAGACTCGCGAATGACTCACGAGTTGTCTATAAAGATAGTCGTGAATACATCTCAACATCGCAAAATGGCAAAGTAACTAGCTGGATGAAGGTAGAATGTATTTCATGACAAGCCAAGCTATAGTGTTAAGGGCAAACCTCTATCCATAAGTGTCCTTTTGTGTGCCGACATGAGGGATATCAGCACTCAGACGAAGAGGTGCCACTCAGGTGTATAACAGTACTAAACTTGAATTTTAGACTGTCATGACAAATCTTAGTCAAGTTGTTCTCATAACCTTGCTTCTGAGAAGCTTTGTTTTATAGCTGTAAAAATCCTGCATTTTCCTCTCTAATTTTGATCATAAATTTTCAACCCACAAAGATTCTATTCAGCTGCATTTCCCCTTTGTATGCTAGTACAATGATCAACTTTGTTACCACATAGGTTTTTGTAGTATGCATAGATTTCATTTCTAACCATTTAAGTTTAAAACCATTTTAGTATAAAGGACATATCGTATGAAGCACATAAGAGATATGAATGTTGCATGAATATGGAAAATGTGGTTCAATACGCCATAAGCAAAACAAAGGAACTGGATGTACGTTCAACCAAAAATAGATCACAAGACTTTCTTTTGACTAACTAAAAACATACCTAAACTTTTTAAGTGACAACATTATTATTTTTTCTTTTCAATTATGATATTTAGATAAATTATAAGGATGAAATGTGGGGATTTTCCCTTGCAAGCTGCAGCAAATCAATGTGTTTTTGCAGTACTCAACCATTTGAAAGCACAACATGACCATCAGAAAATTATAAAAATATGGAAATTGGTTCAACTTAGGGGTAGATATTATGGCCCTACTTTCAAATCCCATCATGACACCCAAACATACTAAAAGGAAATACAATCCTCAAGTGATGTAATTGTTGATGTATTTGTAACTTTGGAATGTATTCACTTGTATATTTCATATATTGTATTTGATTAGTCCTCGATGTTCATATCTGGAGAATCAGTAATGTCAACAAGTCATGTAAATTCATAGAGGCTAACCCTCCTAGTTGATCAGGGGTTGAATTCTCCACAGTTTTAGGGAACTAGGGTTATTAGACTCTCCTAGAGAAGTCGGCCTTGGTAAGTTATTGTCAAGTTGGGAATTAGTATAAATAGAGAGTGAGCCTCCATATTTATCACATAGTCACTCACACTCAGTTGTAGTGCATGCGTGAGAGAGAATGAGCTGGGATAAAAGAGAGAACATCTATTGGAGATCATCTTACTGTCTTTGGGTTTTATTGTTTCCATTGGTCCTTATTCTATCTTTAAGGAAGTTGCGATGTTTTCTCCTTTATGGTTTCCCCAAGGAAAATATTTATGTCCATTGTCTCTTGTGATAGATTCATGTACATGTTATTTTCTCAGATAAGATCCTAAGATAATACTGTCTAATTGATAAAAATCTAACATGGTATCAAAGCTAACCTGAGAAGAAGACACTGTGCAGCTGCAAAAGCTAGGGATTCTTACTTTTTGGATCTCTCACTACAATCCATTAGCAAAAGGAGGCTAGGATGAACCTCCATTAAAGGGAACATCTTTCTGTCGAAGCAAAATCTAATTCTAAGTACTTTCAGTTTTTGAAATTCAACTACATCGGGAAATTAGGGATTTTCACTAAAAAGGAATTTTTGAGTGAGCCCAAGCTAGGATTTCTCTCTTCCTCAAAATCAAAGTTTAAAGACAAAAATCAAGGTTTTTGGTTGGGTAGAACTTCGGGAAAGTGAAACCCTGATATGCCCTAGAACCAGAAAACCATCACTGCAGAAGATCAGTTGCAAATCTAGTTTTCAACTTCTCACACTAGTAAGATATAAATCTTTTGTATTTCCATTTGAGGTTTTCAGTTAAGATGTGTCATCACACCAAGCTTGAGGAAAATATTGAGGGAGATGATAAATTCTAAGCATACATGTATAGGATATCCCTAGTTCTTGAAGAAAATGATTTGGACTCCTACATCAGTGGAGAGGTTCCAGTTCCAGAGGGAGATGAGGCTAAGGTCTTACGCAAAAGAAAATTGGTCATGGATAAGAGGATTATTTCTTATTCAATCAAGGATCACCTCATACCATAGGTGTCCTCCCTAAAGACACCTAAATAAATGTTTGATGCCTTGACCAAGCTATTTGAAGGGAAGAAAATTAATCGAAAGATGACTTTGAGGAACAAGTTAAAGAATTTAAAGATCTAGAATGAATAGAGCATACAGTCATACTTCACTAGGGTCTCTCAAATCAAGGAACAACTTGAAGCAGTGGATGAAGAAGTAGAGAATGTAGAAATTGTTATGACCACCTTGAATGGTCTCCCTAGGTCATGGGATTCTTTCATCCAAGGAATTTGTTCCTGAAAGAAGCTAATCAAGTTTAGTAGGAAGTGGGAATAATTATCACAAGAAGAAGCTTGAATAGTAGCTCGAGAAGAAAATATGGGAAATGAAGATCAAGCTCTCATAGTACACTCCAAGAAAAGCAGAAGGGACAATCATCATCATCAAGGTAAGCAGTCTCACAAGAAATACAACTCTGTAATATCAAGCAAGGATCTATCCAAACTCAGATGCTATACATGTGGTGAAAGAGGACACTTTTCTAGAAATTGTCCTATGAATAAGAATGGTTCTCAAAAGAAGAAGAACCAAAAAATAAGACATCATACTCACACTACAGAGGATGATGATCCTCCTAGGAAGAGAGTCAAACAAGAAAGTGAAGAATCTTCA
Organism: Pseudotsuga menziesii; assembly: GCA_001517045.1. NCBI lineage: Eukaryota > Viridiplantae > Streptophyta > Pinopsida > Pinales > Pinaceae > Pseudotsuga > Pseudotsuga menziesii. The sequence continues at coordinate 17,315 of LPNX010435059.1, forward strand.
AATGATGAAGAATATGTTCTGATATTTTCTCTCATGGGAACTGTCACACATGGAAGCAAAGATTGGCTTATTGACAGTGGGGCTTCCAAGCACATGACGGGATTCAAGAAATATTTTGTGAAACTATCCAAACATAATTCACCCCACAAGGTAAAACTTGGAGATGACTACCAATATCCCATAAAAGGTAGTGGTGAATCATCCTACAAGCTAGAATCTAGAAAGTCTATGAATATGAAGGATTTCTTGTTTGTACCAGGACTAAAGAAGAATCTCCTCTCCATATCTGCATTGGATGCAAAAGGCATAAGGGTTGCATTTCTAGATGGACAAGTCCTTACGTGGCCAAAGGTAAATATTATGGATGATGCAATAGTGATTGGGGAGCAAAAGGGAGGACTATACCAACTAAAGGGCCAACCAAAACAAGCTTTGGTCCATGCAATAGTAGAGCCAAATGAAATTTGGCATAGAAGGCTTCCACATGTGCACTATAGGGCACTACCACTTGCAAGCAAAGTTGTTGAAGGACTTCCAGAAATGTAGGAAAAATATTAAGGAGTTTGCAAAGGATGTGAGAAAGGAAAGAACTCAAAGAAGACATTTCCAAGTAGCAAAAGCAAGGCAAAAGGAATCATGGAAATCATTCACTTCGATGTATGCGATTCGATGTCATCTAGATCATTAAGCGGGAATGTATACTATATTTCTTTCATTGATGATTTTTCTAGGAAGACATGGATATTATTCATGAAAAAAAAGGATGAAGTATTCAGCAAGTTCAAAGAGTTCAAGGCCTTTATCGAGAATCACACAGAAAATAAAATCAAGACCTTTCGATCAGACAATGGAGAAGAATTCACATCAAATGAATTCCAATAATTATGCATAGATTCAAGGATTAAGAGGGAGTTAACCACTCCATATAATCCATAATAGAATGGAGTTGCAGAAAGGAAGAATAGAACGATTATGGAAGCTGCAAGGGAAATGCTTCATGATCAAGATTTTTGTATGCATCTATGGGCAGAAGCTACTAGAATAGATGTGTATGTACAAAACCATACTCTGGATAAAGTATTCGAGAACAAGACACCTGAAGAAGTATTCTATGGTAGGAAACCAGAAGTCATTCATCTCAGAATATTTGGCTGTCTAGTGTACATACACATTCCAAAAGAAAAGAGGACAAAGTTAGATCCTTCAGGGAAGAAGGGTATATTTGTGGGATATAGTGAAAGCTCGAAGGCTTACAAAACATACTTCCCAGGATTCAAGAGGATCGATATCAGTAGGGATGTAACATTTGATGAAGATTCAGCCTACAACAAATCTAGAAAGAAACCTACTGAAGACCCTGAAGAAACAGAAGTACCCAGAATACAATATACAACTATGAATGATGCAACTCAAGAAGAAGATCAAGAAATAGAAGAACCCTAGGAACCTGTAGATCCACCCCAAGAGAAGAACCCTCACAAGAGGAAACCTACATGGGTATGAGAGGCTATCCAAGGTGCAGAAAGATATGGTGCTCTAGAAGAAATACATTGAGAAAGGAAAAGAGCTAGGTCTTGCTCCGACTATGTATCCCTATTGTGTGACTTCATTGATAAAGAACCTTCCAACTATGAAGAAGTGACAAAGAAGAAAGAATGGAAGTATGATATGATCGAGGAGTACTAGTCGATAATCAAGAATGATGTCTGGGATGTTCTCCCAAGACTAGAGGGGAAGTCTGTCGTTACTTCCAAGTGGATCTACAAGATCAAGCATGCTACAGATGGTAGCATGGATAAATATAAAGCAAGATTTGTGGCTCATGGATTCTACCAAAAAGAAGGGATATATTATGAAGAGACTTTTGCACCTATATCTATATACACTTCCATCAGATCATTACTTTCTATGGCTGCACTAAATGAAATGGAAGATACACCAAATGGATGTCAAGACTACTTTCTTGAATGGTGTAGTGGAAGAGGAAGTGTATATGGAGCAGCCACTCAGTTTTGAGACACATGAAAGGGAGAATCATGTGTGTAAATTGAAGAAATATCTGTATGGTTTGAAACATGAACCTAGGACATGGTACAACGGAATTGATGGCTTTCTATCTAGTTTGGGATTTACCAAGAGTAAAGAAGATTCCAACCTTTACTATGAGGTTGAATAAGGGAACCCAATGATACTCCTACTATATGTAGATGAACTGTTTGTAATGGGTGTAGATGGGTTGATTGTTGATACAAAGAGGAAGCTTGCTGTCGAGTTCGACATGAAGGACTTGGGTATGATGCACTACTTTCTAGGCATGGAGGTGTGGCAGAATGCAGATGGAATCTCCCTTGGACCAGGGAAGTATGCATTAGAGATCCTAAATAGGTTCAGGATGATGGACTGCAAGGCCATGACCACACCTATGGAATTGAACCTAAAGCTATAATTTGACTGATGCTTCATCAGAGTCGATTAATGCTACAATGTATCATCAAATGATTGGGTCCTTGATGTACCTGATGAATACAAGACCGGATATTTTTTTTTCTATGAACACATTGAGCTAGTTCGTGAGAGATCCTAGACATGTTCACTTAATTCCTGCAAAGCATATTCTGAGGTACCTAAAGGGTATAGTTGATTATGGGATCAAGTATAAGGTGAATTAGAAGATTAACCTGGAAGGTTATGTTGATTCAGATTGGGCAGGAAGTGCCATTGATAGGAAGAGCACTTCAAGGTGCTTCTTCAGTATGGAATCAGGTGTGATCTCTTGGTTTAGCAGGAAGCAATCCTGTGTGACACTAAGTACAACTGAGGCAGAGTATGTCATAGCTTTTTCGGCTAGTTGTGAGGTAGTGTGGCTAAGGAAGTTTCTATCTGATTTGTTTGGTCTCCAGTTGGTTGCTACTTGTATATATTGTGACAACCAAAGCTGTATGAATTTGTCAGAGAACTCGGTTTTTCATGACAAGTCGAAGCATATTGAGATCAAATATCACTATATCAGGGATATGGTGCAAAGAGGAGCAGTGAAGCTCTAGTATGTTGCGACTGACAAATAGATAGCTGATGTGTTGACCAAGCCATTAGCTAGATTTAAGTTTGGGTACTTCAGGAAGAAGCTTGGTTTTCTCTAGATCGAGGTTCCCTCCAAAGGGAAGTGATGAGTCCGTGATCCCTTCTGACATGGATGTAGGATTGGTTCCTCCCATTTTCAGATGTAAGTGCAGAGCCCTTCTGACATGAATGTTGGATTGGTTCCTCTCATGGTCATATGTAAGTGCAGAGCCCTTCTGAAATGAATGTTGGATTGATTCCTCTCATGGTTAGATGTAAGTGTAGAGCCCTTCTGACATGAACGCTAGATTGGTTCCTCTCATGGTAAGATGTAAGTGCAAATCCCTTCTGACATGAATGTTGGATTTGTTCCTGTCATGCTCAGATGTAAGCGCAGATCCCTTCTGACATGAATTCTAGTTTGGTTCCTCTCATAGTCAGTTGTAAGTGTAGATCCCTTCTGACATGAATGCTAGATCAGTTCCTCTCATGGTCAAATGTAAGTGTAGAGACTTTCTGACATGAATGTTGGATTGGTTCCTCTCACAGTCAGATGTAAGTGCAGAGCCTTTATAAAATGAATGGTAGATGTGTTCCTCTCATGGTCAGATGTGAGTGCTGGGCCTTTCTGGCATGGATGCAAGATGTGTTCCTCCCATGGTCAGATGTGAGCGTTTGGTGTGCCTTTCTGACATGGATGCTGGATGTGTTCCTCCCATTGTCAAATGTAATTGCTGGGCGTGCCTTTCTGACATGGATGTTGTATGTGTTCCTCCCATGGTTAGATATAAATGCTGAAGAAGATGAATACCTACATGGATGCTAGGCCTACAACCAACATGAAAAAGGGTTGGCTCTATAGAACTTCCTATGACGAGTAGAATTGAAAGATAGCACTAGTTGATCAAGATAGTAGAAGCAGTGATGATGATGATGATCCAGTGATGATCCATATTTGATTATGATCCAGTGAGGATCCATCTTTGATGATGATCCAGTGACGATCCAACTTTGATGATGATCTAGTGATGATCCAGTTTTGATGATGATCCAGAGAAGAAGACTTGTGTTGATGTATTGTGTTAAGAGAATACCTTCCTAGTTAAGAGGGAGTGTTGATGTATTTGTAACTTTGGAATGTATTTAGTTGTATATTTCATATATTGTATTTGATTAGTCCCCGATGTTCCTATCAGGAGAATCGGTAATGTAAACAAGTCATGTAAATTCATAGAGGTTAACCCTCCTAGTCGATCAGGGGTCAAAGTGCCCACAGTTTCGGGGCACTAGGGTTATTAGACTCTCCTAGAGAAGTCAACCTTGGTAAGTTATTGTCAAGTTGGGAATTAGTATAAATAGAGAGTGAGCCTCTCTATTTATCACGCAGTCACTCACACTCAGTTGTAGCACATGAGTGAGAGAGAAGGAGCCGGGATAAGAGAGCGAACAACTGTTGGAGATCATATTACTGTCTTTGGTTTTTATTGCTTCCATTGGTGCTTATTCTATCTCTGAGGAAGTTGCGGGGTTTTCTCCTTTATGGTTTCTCTGAGGAAAATCTTTGTGTTCATTGTCTCTTGTGATTGATTGCTATGCATGTTATTCTCTCTTATAAGATCCTAAGATAATACTATCTAATTGATAAAAATCTAACAGTAATCATAATTAAGTCGTGCCTCTATCCCTAAATCTATTGGAAGACAAAGTTCCACCAGAGTAAGGAGTTAAGGAAAGAACTATTAATTATGAACAAAATAACTGAATCCATTTTCCTAACTAAAATCAACAAATGATTAAAAAAAAATATTGATTAACCATATTTTATCACAACCTGCCACTAAAGGCACAATGCATATATAATAATGGTGCACATTATGGATAGGGGATAATGTTAATGTTTACATTTCACTAGCCCAAACACTAGTTGACTTGAAATCATTTTATATTGAGAATTAAAATAATATGCAATGATATAGCCAGTGGGGTTGTTGTTTAGTGGTGGGATGGGTTCTCAAGTTTCCCACCACATATCCAATCTTCCCAATAGCATGTGCTTTGTGTCACCCCCTGTGGGACAATTTTCCTACACATGCAAGTTGCATCATGGTTTTCCACTGCACGTTTGTTTTTCCCCATGCAAGTAGGGACACGAAAAATATTCCACAATCTAGCTGATCAAAGCATCGCTCTCGATTTTAAAAAATGTAGGTGTACTATTCACCTTTAAAATTCATCATAATGGCAGCAATATAGGGAAAACCCTTGTTCGATACAGATAAAATGGTGCAACCATTTCCATTTTCTCTGAACTACAAATCAATCAATCCTATATTGTTGTACTTACATGCCAATTTCTGTCTTGGTTGCATTGACTGCTTTTGTACATTTGAGGAGATTATTAAATTTTTTATTCTAACCAAAGGATTACAACAGTCACTATTTTTAATGTTCCAAGGGCACACCAAAACCATATATGTATAACCATCATTATATGGGCTCTTAATGAATTTTCTAAAATGTCACTATTTTTAATGTTCCAAAGGAAGATCAAAATCATATATGTTTTGCAGAGATATAATATCTAGGAGTATTGTTTTGAATGCACATAAGACCCAAAGAATGCATTCTATATGTAATATGCATATCTCAATAACCTCTATAAGTTTTACCAAATAGAATTTTAAAACTCACTTTACAACATAACCTGAAAATTATTTGGAAGGTGTCTCTAGAATCTAGTACAATTCATAATGGTGTTACTGCTAATGTGAGTAAAATCAACTAATTTCAACAACATTCAAATCTAAATGGAAAAAGACAAATTTCCACATAAAATAAATAAAAAATTCCAAGACCCAAACAATTTAATAATAAGGACTTTCCAATATCGTTGATAGAAAAAATTAACAATAACAATGCCTTCTAGAAACAAGAGAATGTCTTCAATATACTACTGTAAAATATAACATGTCAGTGCTTCCCAGCATTGATAAAAACTAAGCTTCTCTAGTTGAAGGTTGAAGCAAAATGAAAAGGTGACCATGACAAAATGAGCCTAGAATTGCCAATTTATATCAAGATTAGGGTGGTCCTCTTAGGACTTAAATATCCTTTAACAATATCAATAAAATTGGGACAACTTAAGCTTTTAGGACGTTCTCACATATTAAGGCCTCTTTTGTTATTTCACCACTAGACACGATATAAAATAGAAGTAGAAATGAGACAAGCAAAAATATCACACATGTATAAAATTGAAGAGCATTCTTCCTTACATGCATCTAACTTAGAGAAGCCTTCGAATCCCAGATCCAAAAGCCGCATAACAAATGACTAAGCAGTTGCAACACTAACACCTCCTAAGAATAAAAGCGTCTATTCTACCCAATTTTAACAAACACAACTTAAAATTGACATATAGTTCTAACACCTCCTCTGTTTGATATACATGAATCATGGATAGTGTAGAAGTAGAGAATTGCCTATAAACATAAGGAAAAAGGAGCAAGACAAACTGTTGTCACAACCTATGACTGAAATTTCATCCATATAATTGTGTCATAGAACAACCCACAAGATATGGATGCTCATCCCCATAATGGTTTTGAAGGAAGTTAGCATTGACTACCTCTATCAGACATGAAATCTAAATCAGAGACTAGAACTATATTTGTCATATCCTAGGACTCCATGTGTTTGCACACATTGGAAACAAAGGAATGAATCATGATAGATCACATTTCATTCATAGAGTTTGGTTTAGTCCATCATTTGGAACTGATATCATAATATGTGCAATGTCAGAGAAAGATATATACCTGTCAGGTTTTCTTGAATCCATTTTGATTTTTAGGTCTCAAATGTTTATCTCACCACCAAGAATAAGAACGTTGATATTTTGATTGCAACATAGTTGGTTTAATTGGGCCACAACATACAATACACTAAGGTTGTAAAGTTTCTTCTTGATGAGGCCATTTCACTTGAACCTTTTTCTGGAATAAGAAAATCACCAGGCCTTGATGCTTCATGAATACTAACACATGTACCTATTGTAGCTCCCACGAGTTGCAATATTCCACTCATTTACAAAACAAAAGGAATCTGCAATGCAAAATGAAAATAATATCATATAAATGGGATTTGAATGTTCCAATAGACCAACTGAGATGAAACATTAGAGAATGATCACATCATTTCCAATAAATATATGTCAAAACTCGCTGGCAAAATTAAATAGAACATCTTCACTACATGATTGACTATGAAATTAGTAAATGTTTCATATTAATCCTAAAATAAACTACTACATCGCAACCATAAAACCTATGTTATTAACCATGTATATCATTACCTAAATATTAGATATCGATTATCTATGAATGAGGGACTTATAGTCCACTCGATTCGTCAACACAAATATTGTGTGGAATTTAACTACGGTCCCTTTTCCTGTATCATGTACAAATATGTTTTTCCACTTAATAGTTGCAAGGCCTCTATTTTTTGTGTAATCTTAACTCAACAACAATCTACAATACAAATCATAATCATTCAATATGAATCCAGGACTATGGAAAATAATTTGTCACCTAGGACTCTGTCTTTGGTGTAACTCCTTTGGATGGTGGCATCCAACTAAAATCAAAATAAATCTATGAAGAAGATAAAAGAAAACCGTTATCAATAATGTTGATGCCTTTGATGTAGAATTTTTAAAATATGAATTCCATGTGAAAATTCTACAAATTTGTAAAATATCTCGTCAAAACTTTCTTAGAAGATGTATAGAGGAATTGTTTAACTTCTTGCAATGCCCCCTTTTACTCGATGGGAATATCATTAAAAAATCCTATCTGATATTTATTTTACTATAGAAGAAGACTTGGGACATGGTTATGAGAGAGGTCATTCCTATTTGAGGGATTTGAAGCCTGTTATTGCTAAGACATAAGCAAAGGATTGCATTCGTACATATTTGAAATTTGTTACTATAAAGGTGGATATCCCATGTGAGGACTTAGTTTGTGTTGTTGAGGAAAGGTTCCTTTCCATTCTAGCTGCCAAAAGGGTTCTTATGAATTGACTCTCAAGATTAAGTAGGATATGCCCCAATAGAACTTAGGGACCTTTGATTTACACAACACTTTCTTGGTGTTTGTAGCTCTAAATAAGTCTCGATCACATGATAGAGATTTCTGTTATCTTGGGTCAGATTTGCAACTATATTGGAAACAAGAGGTAAGAATGAAGATTGATATAAATTTCAGTACTTGTTAGTGGAATTGATTGATAGACTGTGCAATCATTTTAAAAGTGGCTTAGCTACAAAACTGTAAAACTTTTGTGAATAATGATGTCCAAAATTTGCAACTGGAGGTAGTTTTATCCCTTGAGGAACTTAAACAGGGACTCTTTGTATGTGGTTCTATATATATATATATTTTAGTTATGTGTTGTAGAGAAAGGTTGTTCCTTCGATCAATATTGTACGGTTAACCTTGTTTGTGATGAGAAGTGCACATATTTCTCTCTCAAATCATACTAAGGAAACAGAGGGGAGGAATGTTAAATTCAATAGGTCATGATGGGATTCATGATTGCAAAGAGATATGAAAGAATGGAACTAACGACAGCGTGCCTAAATATTAACTTACCAATACTTAATGTAAGCAAATGCAGTTTGAAGATCCTTGTAATGATGACGATCAAATGAGTTTTCTCCATGTAATCATCTTTGTAGGTGTTAAACCACAAAATGATGAAAATTTTGGGACATTTTTTAGTAGTACAATGATCTAAAGATGAACTTTGGCACTCAATAAGATTGTCATCTTCAGCAGATTTGAAATTTTTTCCTAATTAAAAATAAGAGTAGATTATGTTACATTGTCGTCGAGATTTTTTATGCAGGAATATTTAATATTATTTTATTATAGGAATTTTTCTTCCATTTGCATGGATTGAGTTATTAATCCTATCACTTGGCTCAAAATTGCAACATGTGATGGCAGAATTGACCATGGAGAATATTATGGATCCAATCAAGAGTGTCTAGTTCAAGAAGGATTTGATTGCAGCATAAATTAGAGAATCCCTCCATGGTTGGAACGATATGGTTAGGGAGAAAACATAGTGCAATGTGAGCTTGTTGACAAAGTTCACAATGACAATACCATTTATTTGCTATTTTGTCTAGTATCCCAAGAAGGGTCCAATATCTTGCAAAAAGAGAGTTGTACCTCAAGGGTGTTGCTCAATTTCATATAATCAAAATCCATAAGTAAAGTCATTTTAATCAATTAGAGGAGTATTGTATCCTATCATATTTGTAGGTTTGTCTATAGAAACAAAAATAAAATTCCACTCATAAGATAAGGCTCAGGTTTCACATTTTCCATCCATAAGATATTTTCCATCGATAATATAATTTGTTTAAAATTCTTCATATTCAAACCTAAGCATAAAATGCACAAAGGATGACAATGCAATGTTTTATGGAATGTAATAGTAAATCCAAGTGCATTAGTTGTAGAGAATGGATACTAGTAGTGAGTGTTGAGAGAAACTTAGCAAATGAACTATTGAAGCTAATGCAAGTTAGACTAACACGATTGTGTTTAGCGTAACATACTCTAGAATAAAGGAAAATATGAAGGAGCAGTAGCACAAAGATAATTGAGTACACAATAATGTAGAATTTTCCATGGCTAAGTATTGATAAGTTAGTAACTTATTTTAAGATAGCACAAATTGATGACATGAAAATGGTCCAAGTTAAATTTGATCTTCCAAGTGGTTGGAAAGTATCCTAATATCATTGAAAAAACATCGGAGTATTTGGTCAAATTCAATGACCAATAGTGCATTTTTATCACCATATATATATATGTATGTATGTATGTATGTATGTATGTTTAGTTGAAATTTAACATTTCATACACATACTAAGCATATATCATTAGAGAAAAGATACAAGAACAAGATAAAAATGTTGAACTGATTTGTTATGCAACTCATGACCAAGCAATTGACATGTTTTATAGAGCACTTATGCACTAACATGTTTGTAAAGTACAAAATAATGCTTGGTATCTTGGATAATGATAGCTTGGGGTCTTTCCTATTAAGACTATTATAGGAGGGTAAGAAACAAAGTCATCATCTATAATATATAGGGGATTCACCATGATTACCTCTATTGGTTGTACTCTTACTAAAAATATTGGGTAATAGGAGCTCCATATCATCTTATTATATTAATATTGGAGTGACAAGTTGGATTGGACATGTAAATAGTTTTTTCATCTATTAAGAATTTTTTGAAAAAAGTGTATTTTATGATTGGAAAGTATGTCTCAATATCATGAACACACAATAGAGCAATGAATAAAAACTAATCAAATATTTCTCATTTGAAGAAGAATATCCTTAGATGGGCCATCTATCATTGTAACATAATAACTTGTTGGAAAATTTTCCTACTCCATAATTGTCTTTTTTTTTCTTTTTTCTTTTTTTTGAGTAATTGAGGAATTTCTTGTATTATTTATGATTATATTTGCTTTAAAAACATCTCCACTTCTCTCTCTCTATATAGTCATCGACATGGAAATGGAGAATTATGGACCTATGGTAGAACTTTGAAAAACTAGTCATGCTTTTTCTAAGAATATATTAGCTGAAAACATAAAAGAAAGGAAAGATACAAACCTTTATTTAATTCTAATTGTGACTACATGTAGCATGTTTTTAAAGAATAAATGTGTCCTATAGTAGGCTAAATATGTACAAAGACATTAGAAACATAAGAAAGGCCTTAGTCCTTCTTTCTTCAAGTCATCAATGGAAATAATGAAAAGGAGGATGTTTAGGACACATATGGAATCTACTATTAAAATATGAACAATGATCTTGCTAGGTATCACCTACAACTGACAAACAAACAGGTTTCCCTCATCACAGTTCAGAAGAAGTTGTGAAGCAAATCAGTGAACTAAAAGGTGTCATGTGCAACAAGAATATGGAGATAGTGCTCCAGAACGTGGTCGATCATGCCATCATCACGAAGCACATCAAGAGATCACCTACTAGGACTACGTTATATCATCTATCAAAGCACCTTGAAGAGACTTTATCCAATAGATATTAGCAACATAAAATCAATCAAAGGAGTCCAACACCATGTAGAATAGTGCATGTGATATCTCACCCCACATAATGCACGGGTGTCCACTTGTATTTCTCATTGCATTTTAGCAAGATTTACATGTCCTCCTGGATGGCCTTTATGACAATTATTTGAGCATTGCTTCATGATGGTATCGCTGATGGTATCGCTGATATGTATAGAGGGGTGATGTTGCTTAATGCATGTTTCATTGATGGAATTCCCTAGTATTGGGTCATATACTCTATCGATTCCTATGGGGAACTCTTGTATTTTCAAGATAGTTGTTTAGGCACGAAAGATTGTTAACTCAAGAGTGTAGATCATGATCTTTGGGTGTAAATGAGTACACCGTCATGTATATCATGGCCATCAAGTTGTGTCCTAATTATTAAAGAGTATCATATTCATAGAACGATGTTGTAGAGATTTTTCTATATGGGAATACTGAGTAGTGAGAAGCTTTTATTCCAGCATACCTGTACTGAATGGTAGAAAACGAATAATACCAATATACAGTAGTTAAAGGATTGCATGCCTCGAAGACCCGGAAACCCTGTAGCTGAATTTGGGATGTAACAAGATCAGTTTTGTGACAAGTATAAGGTTAAAATTTAATGATAAATTCGCCTTGGCCGAGATGAACAAACATGCACATTAAACAAGGACATTTTTAGATGGAACAGACTTGCATTTTCAGACCATATGTGGCAAGGTCAATACTCATCCAAGTTAAGATCAGGGTTACAAAAGTTTTAAAAGATGAAATAAATACCCGTGGTTAGAGAATGTTGGGTTATTCATCGAGATGTCTTCTCTAGTTCACATATCCTGACCCAACCAGGAGGGAAACTTGACCTTTGCACCAGCTTCTTCCTGTGTCACCATTTTTCATCATGTTTCATAATTTTTGAAGATCAGGTAAAAGACCCATTTAACAGATAAGATGCATATGGATAGGAATAAATACATACATTGTTATTTTCATATTCATGATCTAAAAGGCCCAGTAAAACTAGTATGTTTGGAAAGTTAATCATATTTATAGTGTTCCCACCTCAATTTCAAGAATAATTCAATTCACTCCTGATGATTGTCATCAATACCCAGTTCTTTCCAAGCGGATCCAATATCCTATATGGACGAAGATTCAATAGTTGCAGAGAACGGTTCCACTCACTGCAATAGTAGTTCCACCAATGCTTTAGATTGGTCAAATAGGGCCCCGTACCAGTTAAAGATTGGGCCCAGTTACAAGAGTAGAACCATATGCACTAGGAGATTAAGTTTACCCTATTGGCTCAGCAACATGGGTAGCCAAGGTGGGACAGATAATTTTTTCCTAGAATCAATAGTGGCATAGCCTGTTTCAGTTGTTCCATGTTCTATTGTATTTGACTGAACACAAATTAACCCCATAGAAAAGGAGCAGATACAGGTACAGATAAAGTAGCGGTGCTTTTGTCGTTATATCGGTTGTTGATTCACCTGGATCCAAAACCATTTTCCATCATAGTTGAATATCAGAATGCATATACAGATCTAGAAATAGATTCGTCCTGCTTTGGTCCCTGGCTTGATGGTTATACATGATAAAAATCCTCCGTTTGCGCCCACCCAAAAAAACTAAAAAATTGTTCAGTAAAACAACCTTGGATTTATCTTCTTCTACTTTGGCAATTACTACTTCTTGTTGTTGCATTAGTATCTAGAATGAATTAATATGGCTGGACATGGAATCGTTTTTTACCCATTTTTAATCTAAAAAATCCATTCTCTTCTTCTATCTCAGTGGTGACAACAACAACTTCTTTCTTATCTATAATAGCTTCTTCAATCCACATATTGATCGCTCATTTGTTAATTTCCATCCTTAAAGGGATGAAAGAGATGGAAAAACAGTTCCCTGGAAAGCATACCTGTGGAGGCCAATCCAATTCATATGAGGATTCTCTCAATGCATATCCCTAAGTCGAATGCACCCAACAAGGAAGCACAGAGTGCACAACGTGCCTCATTACAGACGCAGGTTCACATGTACACTCATACTGAACGCGGTTACAAGCCCACATGAGCGCACATAATGTTGCTTCCTGCATTAGGCTTTTGCTGGTCTATATATGATACCACGAATACCCTTTTAGCTCAACGGCATTGTTCTGGTGGGATATGGATAAAATTTCAACTTCCCATTGGACAAATTGAGCGTGCAAACCATTAACTTCTCAAATACAAATTATTTCCCTTCAATGCACGTATTTTCTTTCAACAATTCAATTTATTAGCTGAAAACCATAAGGTGGTTTTTCACACCCGAGACCAAATGAGACACTTGAAATAATTGAAATACGGGAACAAAAATGAAAACCTACCATAGAAAATACATCATATGCAACACGTCTATTTCAATGGGGCCATTATTCCCGTGCAGTCAAATGAGATTGAATGAACGACATGTTAAGGTTTCACCACCAAAATCATATCATTAAAGGTTTGTAATGCGAGTTGTATGTAATGGTGCATTATATATTGTAGATGGTGATTCTAAGCAATAAGACTCCATGCACCATGTAGTTTCTTCTTCATTGGAGAGACAAATTGTACTTCTTTTGTATTTCTCTAAATATGAATTTGTATACACACTATTTACTTTATTGTGCGACAAATTAATAAAAAAACAAGGCATACCAAAAAAGTTATGTAAAATCAATCATATATAGGATTACATAAATGGGATAATAATTCATTTCAACATCCTAAACATAAGTGTTTTATTTTCTATATATCCATGCCTTAACCTATATATGTGTATAGTTTTTCAAACATGGAAATGACAAGAAGAATATCCATCATTATAATTGGACTCCCATATTATGTTTTAATTGAAACAACATGTTAGTGAGAATGATGGACAAGGTAGTATGACAATAGCGTACTTGAGTGAATGTTGTGTACCTGACCTTATGTTTTTATAGACTTAGTCGTGTTAAGCATCTTACCAAAATAATTGAGTTTCATCTCTTGCTCTATCTATATACCCATCAAATTCATCATAAACATTAAAAAAAAACTCTTAAATAATAACACAACATAAGTCAAGTATTAAACCATAAAGAATCCTTTATACATGTCCAAAGACATGTATCTATATTCAAAATTTGTCCCATTTTACAAGTTGTACCAAATAGCACATCATTCACAAGAGACATAATTGGAGTTTCTGGAGACTACAAAGGAATCAACATTCATATAAGTTTTTTTTTCTACAATTCTATCAATTAACACGATTAGAATTTAGTATAACAAAACTCATTGCAAATGAGGCAACAAGTCATGAGGGCATTGCCTTCCTCCATGACCTTGGCCTCTTTATATTGCCTCTCTACACGAATTAAAAGAATCAATTAATGAAAAAATAAAAGGGACTAAAACCAATTCCATTCACGGTGGATAAGAATGGCATCAACTAATGATATCATTGTGAATATCTTCGGAAATGGATAATGTTGGCTAGGAATAAAAGAATTCAATTAGACAACCTAGTTAAAGGAATCAATGCGAGATGGGATGGATGTACTTGTAGTAACCATAGTTGCAACTACTGTAGATGTAAACAAGATAGATGAAGCTATAGTTTCTTCAATATTGGAAGGAACAAGGTGGGATGCATCATATAGACTACTGTAGGGGAAAATGTGCAGCCATAGTGTATGGGTCAAATGGAAAAGGTGGTTGGGTCAAATTAGATATCAATAATATATAAGTAAATAGGGTCAATAATGTCCTCACTAACATATCTCTCTACATATGCAACTTTAACCTCCCCTGCAACATTACCTGGAAAATCATGAAAATAGGTAAAATCCTCCCCTATATTGGACAACAAACTAATGCAATACATAATCTCCTCTGTGGACTACTACCATAGATTTGGATTGACCTCAAATGTCTACTTACTATGATAACAAAATTGGATCAACTAGATTAGCATGTGTATGTTTTCCTTTATGGATGTAAACTCCCTATAGAACATGAGGAAGCCAACATTCCTAAAAAAAAACAATTTTTTTTTCTAATTAGGTGTCAGTAAATATTTATCTCCCTCTCTTTGGCTTCCCACTTATGTACAAATTATATGATTTGACCTAGTGTTTTTGTTGTCATCACCCACATTGTTGTATCTAATTTAAATATAAATTTCATTACACACACATATAATAAATGACTATTTTTATTTATTAAAAAATTTAAATTAGATTTTTCCGCAAAACATTCGTGTAGAACAAATTTGTACATCTTATAAACACTAATCCACTATTAGTGGTGCCCCTTAGGTATCATTGCCAAATAAATAAAATGTCTATGCTTTTTATTATTATTATCAATGTCTTATGTGTACAACAGAATTGATGTCAATTGGTGTATTTCATATGATTCATTGCACACTATAAATGGTATTGGTGTATAATCAAACTGTATCGATACGTTAGGAATTATTTTTTTTCCATAGAAATAATGATGTGCTTGATACATATCTCTATGTATTTCCTATATCACCAACATAAACATGATCTCTTTACATATAGGGATCTCAATGGTGCATTTATAATATTGAGAAGGACCACAAATGATACTTCTAGAAATTATAAAGAGAACTAAATAACACAAGATTTTTAATTATTATCTTATTTTATTGGTGTGATCAATTTCAAGTGAGCTATCGAGAGAAATGTTATTAAAAATTAAAAACACATTAGAAAGAACATGAATATGTTTACAAGGAATGTCAATGCATTTGCTATATATGGAGATGTTGTTAATGGTGCCTCTCTACATTTCCTAGCATTGAAAGGCATGACGTAATTTACGTAAAAATAACTCAACTATACATTTAAAATATCGAGAATCATTGTACGTAACTTGTTTCTATATATTACTAGCATACCGCCAAAGCGGGGCAAATGAAACACCAAAGAGAACTTCTATATGTTTTAAAAAATGATAGAAAGTTGTGTGCAGATAATATAAGTTTATGAAATGAAAGAAAGTCTAGGAAAATAAGTTACATCAAACTTCTAGTGAAAATAAGTTTCCTCCAAAAGACTTTTGTACATAAAGTTTTTAAATTTGAAAACATTAGATGAATAAGTCAATGTTTTAGCCTCGATCCTTTGAATGCCAATGAAATCTTACAAAGCAAAAATGTCCAAAAATCCAAGGGGCATAGTTATAGGAGTTTTCGAAGTTTTAGGTAGCTTTAGAGAACCTCAAAACCCCTATACATGGAGGAACTATACCTTTGAAACTGAGACTTGGCCTAGACGTGGAGAGACTATACCTTTGAAATTGAAACTTGAACTATGAGAGACTTAAAATTTCTGCACATAAAAATTTGCACAAGTGACACCTTTTTTCCTGTCGACCATTTTCCTGGTCCCTCTTATAATCTCATGTATTGAATATCATTGAATGACCAAATAAGGTTGATATGTGAAGAAAATATTTTGGTTCAAGTTTTTATCTTATCGCTTAATTTTCATGACTTAATGGATGCAAAAGCCAACCTTCTTCTGCACATATTGTAGCACAGGGGACACAAGTTTTGATAGACTTAAAAATTCCATTAAATTTATTTTTACCTTTTCCCTTCACCCATAATTACATGACCAAAACATACATGTACATCCCAATAACACTTGACTGCATGCATGAAGGGTGGTTTTCCTTTTTTACTTGAAAAGAAGAAGGTTGATTGTTAGCTCTAGTATCCCATCATAACTTCATTCTGTTTAGTTTTTTTCACTTATAAAAATACATTTATAAAATAAAGGAGTTCCAAATACCATCAATTATACTTTAAGTTTTTAACTCTCATTTCTTATTATCCTTGAAAAACTTAAAATATAAATCCCTTGTCTTTTTCTTGAAACAAATTTCAATTACGTTATGAAAAAAATAGAATATAAATTCCCTGTCATCTTGTTGAAACAAAATTTCATTTTGGTAAGAACCAACATATTTAATAAAATAATAAAAATAAGCTATGTTTGCTCAAATTTTTTTTATTTGGAATTATGAAAAACAAGTTCTAAATGCAGAAGAAATCTTAATTTATCATGGATTTATACTGATATGGAAAAGCTAAAAAGACTGTGTTCATGGTATAGTTTAAAAGACGAACTTCTCTTCCCCTAAATTGCCCTCTTTGTGTGAGGTCAGGGTCACTGCTGCGAGATTCCGATTGCATTGCATTGGTCAAATGAATAGTTTGTATGCCACAAAAACATTAAAGAAAGACATGACATAAGATTTATTTAACCCTAAGATGGATGATATATCATTGAGATGAGTGGATTGTAGTTGCTGCTCAACCATGCATCATGATATGTATAATATATTTAAAATTAGTGGTGGCCACTTACATGTCAATTCACTTATACTTTAATTATAATCAATGTCACCTTAACGAGGATTACTTTAAATTACTTATGTCACCTTAATCAGGATTTTGAATTTTTAATTAGTGAGGCGACCAAAAGGTCTGTGATTACATTAAATGACATTGTGATTGAGTTGAGATGTTGTACACATAGGATGACTTCTGTAGTTGACATGACATGTTGCATTACTTATTCGGTTGAGGTGGCATGTTGACAGTTGTCTTTACACATGGCATGCCCTTTTTGAATCAATTTAACATTTCCTTCCTCAAGCGCCTTTGTTGTCGTTGCCATTTCCTTCCATTTCTCTACTTGTTGGGACTTACATAAGGTATCATTATTTGTTTACCCTTATTCTCAATTGTCTTCCATCATCATGAGTAATGAAAGTGCAACAGGTTTATTCTCGATGCTTCTAGATATGGTAGTATGCTATATCCTTTCTAAGCTCCCTATTAAATAGGCTATTAGATGCTCTGTTCTTTCTCACATATGGAGATTTCTCTACACCTGAATTCCCCAACTCACCATCTTTCCCCCATGCCTCCTTTTGGATGATGATGATGATGAGGAGGTCAGGTTCAAGTTTTTTAGAGTGGTTTCACTCATAAATGCAAGGCTAGACAATATAATCTCCAACATTCTGCTAATGCCTTCTCAGAGACCTGGAAGCTTTTCACCTTTATGGTGATTGCAAATTTAGCTGCCAAAACATATGGAAATGTTTGAGGATTGTAGTGCAGAAGAATGTCCAACACATCACTCTGGACCATTACGACTACATAGCAGGTGAATACCCTCCACCTACCATTTTCTATTTCACTAATCTCAGAACACTAAGCTTCTCTTAGAAAGATTCAAGGAGAATAAAATGGTGATGGAGAAAGCACCTAGAGCTGTTCAAAGAAAAGGAGAAAGAAGCACAATAATAGAATGGCGAATGATTATGAATAGTTGCACAGCCTTGCTAGTAGTTGTGAAATGCAAGATACACAGTTGATTAGTAGCAATTGACGACATACGCAAGATAATAAGTTATTTCAGGCAGCGGTCTAATCAAATATTTTTAAATCTGGACAGCTGGCACATAATTTGTGTTGCAGAGAAACAATAAGTGGTATAGCCAAAAGCATTTAAGCCATGGATAGGAGGCGGCTCCTCATAGGCTGTCGACAGACGATGAAAGCTAGAGGAGGTCAGCCTCTTTATAACACCTTTGGTGCAATTACTATTTCTGAATGTCATTGGCCACAAGAAACGACCTTTCAACAAACAAACATTTGTTAAATTCGAGGCCACCATTAGGTTTAGAAGGTATCAAGCATCTTATCCTTATGAAGATCTTGGGACTTTTAAGGTTTATTAAGAAAATGCAAATGAGTCTTCTATAGTCCTAACTTAGTTGTCAAATATTTATATTGCTTAGCTGTAAAAAAGACACCTACTTTATAGGGGAGTTGAAAGATTTCACGAGACAAATATATACAATTTTCAAAGGGGACGTGAAAAATTTCACCTCACAAATATATACCATATTTAAAGTTAATCATTTTATTATATTATTAAAATATTCAATTTTGTGGTGCAAATTTTAATTTGATATTTTATGAAAAAATTCTTTATTTTAATTAACAAATAAAATCTTTGGGAAATGGAAATAGGTTTTTCATCATCAAATTCTCTATATAAACCTAACCATATTGAAACTTTGATGGAGATATATGACCATACTATTTTGTCTTTTTGCATGAGTCATCTTTTCAATTAAAGCAACGAAAATCGGTGTCAAATTTTACATTTTCAACATTTATTTAAGTTACATGTATGTCACATTTCTATGGTCTATGGTGTACGGTTTGGTGAATACATTGAGAAAATATGCTATAAATAACAAGAGCCACGTGGTGGTAATGTTCCCGACATTGCCACCTCCTTTTTTGTAGAAAGTTGTAGCCATCAAGAATTTGGTTAGAGTTAAGGACAATTGATGGATAATTCTTAGACTTTCATCACAGTCATGCCACCATGATTGTGAAGTGGAAATACTGCTGATTTAGTACTAATCTTTTCCAAGAGTCACAATCCTCCTATATTCACATAAACCCACATATTCATAGAAACTGAAAGTGCTTAATCATAAAATCATATAAATAGTCAAGGACGAGCACAATTTAGTGGAATGACGAGATGATATGAAAAGTGAAGAACAATAACTATTTAGTGGAATGACGAGATCTTTAAATTTTTGAGAAGTGGTCAAAAACCAAAAACCAAAGTCGTTTGACAAAGATTTAGGGAATAGGTGACAAGTGTAGCGATGGAAAAACAAGTAGTTTCAATATAGCTCCGCATTGTTTCCAAGGCATGCTATCATAATGAAATGCATTAACATTCACATTAATAATCAAATGCATTAACGTTTACATCAATAATTAATGTACTATGGTGTGAGGAGATTTTCTTGAATTTTTTTATTTTTTTAAAATTAATCTATATTTTACAAATATAATTCAAAATAGGTTATATTTGACAAATCACAATTTAGTATCAATAAAAATTGAAAAAAAAGTAAAATATTTTCTTTCATTTTTTAAAACAATTATTATTTATTATAAATTTTATTGAATATATAATCATTTTATTAATATAAGTCTAACAAATTGATTACAAATTGATTCATATATACCTATCCGAAGTAGCAATTATAATAAACTAAATTAATATAAGACAAACAAATTGATACCCTAACAAAACCTAAATTATTTTTGAAATATAATCCTTAAAAAAACATAAATTGTTAAATAAAAAACAAATTGATAATCCATTAAGATAAACACTAAATTGTTATGTCGCTTGCATTTTAGTATTTCAACTTCATTTTTATGTTTTTAAGTTTGCATACTTACAATGAATTAATAGGAGTTACATGCTTTAATTCACCAGTCTGGGCATAACGAAGGCGGCCACTGGTAATTGCCTCAAGGTGTGATCAGTGCCATAAGATGGAGAACTAGCGATAAAAAAGATTAAGTTTTTCAACAGGAAATCAAATATTAAGTTTGAGTAATTTGAAAGGGGCATGGAATAAGGAGGAAATGATGGATAATATAAAGGCATTACAGAATCTCAAGATATGTAATGGATGCCTCTCTACACACACAAATATAAATCTTGTTGAGATAACTAGCTGTTCACGGTGGTTGACAGGTATAGAAAAATTCAACATCCTAAAAGCAACGTTTTATTTAAGTACAAAAAAATTCAAACTAAAACCAATAAAACCATAAATTAATGGTGATAGATGGTTAGACTTTATAAATGTCATGCATCATGGCTTTCTTGGCTTTTTTGTGCAGTAGTACCTCTCTGGCTGTTGTGTAGTAATACCTCATGAGTTGTGGAGCCTTCGCCCTCTCCCATGACGAAAAAGCTTTTGATGCTCAAATCACACATCATGATTACAAATTTAAAGTATTAAAACCAATGGATTTCTTGTGCAATAATACCTCTCTGGTTGTTGTGCAGTAATACCTCTTCGGTTATGGAGCCTTCACCCTCTCCTATGACGAAACGCTTTTGATGCTGAAATCACACATATGATTACAAATTAAAATTATTAAAACCAAGTCTTTGCTGATATCTAAAGAGATATGATATTATAACTAGATGCAAATTACTTAATTACTTATGATTCCAAATTAAAATTATTAAAATCAAGTCTTTGCCGATATTATAACCTGATGCAAATTACTTTGTGCAAATGAAACACCAAAGGCATGTGATCTTGCCATTTTTGCAAGCAGTAATTCATAATAACCACTATTATCACTAGTGAACTTCAAAAATCGTGAAAATTAATGAAATTTATTTTGACCTTCCTCCGTTTAGCAAGAGAAGCTACCAAGTTGAGTTTAATAAAAAACCTAAATTGTTGTTGCAATAAGATTTAATTTGTTACTTCCCGTACATCAGGGATTGATTGTGTAAATCTTAGAAATTAGTTTGCCAATACAAAAATGCAAAAAAATAAGTTTTGAACTACTCGAAATTTACTTCTTGCTTAATTGCAAATTTTTTTTAAGTATGTCCAAGTTTTGATAAGCCCTATCGTTGAACATATAACCACAATTAAAATTCTTTTGAATATTCAGCCTAGAAAATTAAGGGTTGGATTAAAGGAAATTCTTTTGTTCATTCAAATTTATCTTGGAATCTTGAAATATTATGTTGCTAAGCAAGATAATGTAGTGTAAGTTATTACAGTTTTTTTCAAGTCCAAGTTTTGATAAGCCCTGTAGTGGAACTTATAACCACAATGAATATTCTTTTGATATTTCAGCCTGAAAAATTAAGGGTTGGGTTAAAGTAAATTCTTTTGTTCATTCAAATTTATGTTGGAATATTGAAAGGTGTTGAAACTTGATTCTTTGATTATCTTTCACATGTATATCAATGGATATGGCATTATTCATATTGTTCTTTGATTTCTGCTGTAATCGTATTTCTTTCAATAGATTTGTCAAATATTAATGGATGGATATGATGTATTTGTACTAGCATATATCCATATTCGCTTTAGATTTATTAAGCATTGAGAGGGGCTAAAAAAGAAACAAAGTCCCTGGGCTTAACATTATCTGCTAGTTTATTTTAATATATCATATATATTTTTAACATTAATTAAATGTTAGTTTGTTTTGAATTTTTGTTTTATCGTTATGCATCTCAACTTCTTTTTCATTTTGGTTTAGCTTTATATGCGTTACACACAGATGTTGCACATCTTGATATGATCCACACTGGGCTATAAGAAACAAGGTGCAATCAGCTGAGAAATGCATTGGAATATAGCTTTAGCTAGTAATAAATGCTTCAATTAATGGTTGCATTTCTGGTAATCTGCATATAACAAAGAGTTTGTTAGTATAATGTCTAATACTGAAATAGTTACAACAATGAGTGCCATATGCTGATCACTCCAAATGACGCCTTTAGATGTTATATAGTACTGAGATTTTTGTTTACCTTGAGTGGTAAGATATTTTCTCTTTACTATGGGAAGCAACTACAAGTGTTATAATAGTTGAGTTACTTATTTTAATTCTACTTCCCACTTATTTAGCTTGGTATTCAGTTGGAGTATATCTGGACAACGTTTGGCAGAATCTTGGACTCCCAATATGCCTGTAGATCTACTGGAACATACAACCTTTATTAATGCAATTTACTTGCAGATATGCGTGTTATTCATTTACTCTGAAATAGCCCTTTACCAATTTTGAGTGCCAAGAGCTAATTTTACAACATTGTATCATTGATCCAGATAGAGAGAAGGAAGAATGGAACAGGCATGGAGTACAAAATTCGAGCAAATTCCCTTCTTGTCTCGGTCAGGGCTTCACATTAATTCTGAGATCTACTTGAGGAAAAAAATGTAGTGTTCTTGGATTCATTATCCAAGATCAGTGGCAGAAGTTTTATCAAAAGAAACAATACATTTCAAGCATTGACATGGAAGGGAAAACATTGGGAGTGCGTACCAGAAGCATTAGTGAACAGTGTCTATGATGCATACAAAAATGAAGCTGAGGTGACAAAGAATGGTACCGATGACGGTACATTGAATATTGCAAACAATGCAGTGACAGAAAAGGGAGTAGCTATACCAGAAAAAGGAAGCAAAAAAGAGAATCACGTTGAAGGAAATGGCTTACAGCCTCTTAAATGGCCTTTATGGATACTTGTTCCCTCGATGCTTCTTGCTATAGGGGTCATTCCTACCCTCTGGCTACCATTTTCTTCAATATTATCAGAATCCAACGTGGCTAGTCTTCTTTCTTTGACAGGGCTTGATGGTATTTTCAATATTGGTGCAACTTTCTTTCTTCTTATGGCTGATAACTGTGCATGCTCTAAGAAGGGCAAGGTTGCTTATTTCAAAATCCCTTTTAGTTATAAATTTTGGAATTTTCTTTTGAATCTGGTGGGTTTTGTCATTCCTTGCTTAGCATGGGCTGCTTCATACAGTGACGTGATCCAACCACGGGTTTTCTTTCTCTCATTCTCTACAATGTTAGGACTGTACCTAATGCTACTATCTATGCAAATGTTAGCCAAGATGATGATGTGGCACTGGAAATCACCGGTTTGGCTGATTGTACCTATTGTGTATGAGGCCTACTAGTTTCTTTAGCTGACAAGAGGCCTAGACATGGGGATAGATCTCAGTGCACCTACCTGGTTAATGGAAGGAATGAAAGGTTTGGTAGCCTGGCGGGTGCTTGTGTTTGGGATGCAACTCATGAGAATTGCATGGTTTGTGGGGAATGGACAGATAAGACAGGAAGCTGAATTCAGATTTCCAGGAAAGATCAATTATAGCTGTTAACCAAACAATTTTAAATGGGAATAGTCTCTTTCCTTGGAGGACATCAAGCAGAGTCCAGTTATTTATGATGCTTAAAAAGAGAAATTGCCCCCCACGATACAGATGACAGGCAGATTCTGGCTATAACACATTCATAACGTTGAGCCCGGAAGCATGCAAATAGCCACCTGTGAGTCTTGCAAGGTTTATCGTCTGAACTGCCTATGTGAGTCAAGGTTTATCGACTGTAGTGAATTGTGGATTGCAGTGTTAGTTGAAGTGTATCTTGGGCCTCGGGTAAGGAAGTCTCTTCCCCTCCAAAAAAATGAAAACCATTTTCCAATACTGCTTAGGCCATTACTACTGCTTAAGCCATCACGCAGCCGGGTCTTGAGACACAAAAACCCAAGCAAACATCACCTACAAAACACCAATAAAAATTAAGTTAAATCAATATTTAAATAATTTAAAAAATAAAATTTAATCAAACTATATTAAAAACATTTGAAAACTAAAATATTTAAATATGTATATCTAATTAATTTACCTAATTGATTCATAAATATTCCCTATCGGGAACATAACAAGCATATGCATACGGTGTATCTCTGTAAACAACACTAAGTCGAAGGAACAGGGACGAGACTAAAAGAAAAGGGCGATCCGAAGCTTAAAGATGTGAATTTTTCACCACAGATGCACGAATCTGCTGTTGGATCGGCTGCGGAGAAGCCTGTATAAGGAGTTGATGCATTTTCCTCTCAAAAATTCAGCCAGGTGATCCATTTTTTATGGCCTTTTCCCTTTACATGTACTGTACACTTGTGGAGAATAAAATACTATGAATGTGATGAATTTCAGCGGGATTTGCGAGATTTGTTGGTAAAGGATGCAGAATTTTCCTTATCTGTTGGAACCATCAAAATTTGGACTTCTCTTTGAAGTTTGGACGAAAGAGATAATACATGTCAAACATATTTTATTTAATTTACGAAAGGGAGGTGATGAAATATTTATTTCATTCGGCGGAATTCATGTGTAAACATATTTTATTTAATTTCCGAAAGGGAGTTGATGGAATATTTATTTCATTCGGCGGAATTCATGTGTAAAATCTCATTATGACCGCTATTATCCAGGGATCTCTGGCGGCAGTAGAAAGGAACGAAAACTTTAGCATTCACACAAGTTTGATGCTATTTAAGTCAAGTCTATCGGGGTTTTATCATCTCCTACCGGAAGGAGAAGGGCAGACTTGAATTTTTTTTGCACCAAGGTGTAAACTTTATTGCATTTATTATTTTCATGTGGAGAAGCAGTTGGCAGAACTATATTCATTGATGTTTCCAGGCCATAAAATGTTTTTGCGGAAATAATTATTTGAAGTCATAAATAGGTTTGTCCGACATGATCTTATCAGTGTTCGGCCAAACATAGGCATCTGAGAGCTAGTGAAGAAAAGAAAGGGAAAAACTCCCATCCCATGCCTCCAAGTGTGACGTTCAAGTTTTGTGATGTAGCTGGTGGACTGTATTGATGATGCATGCCCCTCTCCTTTGTTTATTTAGCCACTTGATTAAAGTTTTATAAATTTTTGAATCCCAGATAGTGTTGATTGATTAAGCCGCTTGTTGAAGAAGAGTTTTTTTTGGTTCTTCAACCAGTCATGGAGAATCAGTGGGTTGCATTGGAAAAATAATCTTCAGAATTTTGCAGTGATTCATGTTATTCAATGCAGTATTTTTGCAGTAGAAATGGTGGAGAGTAATGAAAATCTTCAGTCACTTAGATTACCTCATAGAATAATTCCCCTAAGCTTCATGGTTTTGGTATTTTTTTTTTGGAACAATTGGAAGTGTTGTTTGCTGGGAAGAATTTCTAGATTCTAAGATTAGAGCTTCTCCAGTGAAGAATCATGGAAAATCAACAAACTTGCCTTCCCAAGAGGCGAGACAAACATGTTAAAACGAGAAATAAAGTGAGGGTTATGTCGACGAGGAAAATGGGATTGGAAGAGGAGCTCTTGCATCACTCTGGCTCTGTATCAACAATAGATGACACAGGTGAGATTGATATCGCAGCGTTTTCTAACCCCCAATTCCAAGCAAGGTCTTCCTAGAAGTTAAAGCGCTCCCCCTAGAAGACAATCAGATCTTCTTGTGCCTTCCGACCAGCTGTTGAACAAAAAACAGGTTTGACATATCTGCTAACACTTCCTTTGTCAGACTTCCTTTCTCAGGTTAATAATGCATTACTTTAGGCCTCTACCTGTTATCGTCTTAACCCATACGAAGAAGGAATCCCCTTTCCTCTCGTGACTACGACGAAGGTGTCCGCTTGTTATTCCAGAATATCTGTGATTTAATGTCTATGCATCTTAAATGAATAACCAAAATCATTTAAGCCATGGATAGGGGGCGGCTCCTCATAGGCCGTCGACAACAGATGAAAGCCTGAGGAGGTCGTCACCTTAATAACACCTTCGGTGTAATTAATTACATCATGAAAATGAATATTTTCATTTCAGTTTATTTGGTATGAAGAATTATGGTTTCTTTGGTATCCTTGAAAAATTGTATGAAGGCGCCATTAGGAATCTCTACATACTTACAAAGAACTCATTGATTAACTCATACATTTTGCACAAATTTATGTGTTTGTAATATCAAGAAGCATTGACAAACATGGTTAAAAAAAAATACAATATACTTTAACTATGTATTCCAAGTCAACTAATGGGCCATGCATAATGTTTCCTGTAAATTGAAACGAGGAAACTTAAATGGTTATTCCTATAAATTTACAAGATGTAGGCTACATTTGTTGAATGTGTGCCAAACAACTTGAACTTGCACAATTAAGAAAAAAATGAAAAATGTGCAAATTTAAGCTCAATTATAAATTTAATTTAGTAAAACTGTAAATGAGGAGAAAATAGGAAATTACCTTATCTCTTCATATATGGTTAGGAATTCTTTCGATGTAGTTGAAACTGGAAAATACAATCATTTTACCAAATTTGAAAATGAACCAAATCCACCGTCAAAGTGTAGGAATCAAGGAATCTAGCAATGCAGTTGCACGGTAGCACCGACAATGAGTGGTCAAACAATTATGGCGAGAAATGGTCCGTATATAGTTGGAAGCACTAAAATAAATATAAAATGAAATTATAGTTCGGTAAAAAAACCGTGATCTAGTGTGCATGAGGTTCAAACAAACCATTGCACTATGTGGTTGGTTCTAGGTGTATCATTTTTTAGAAATATGTTTTGAATACATAATTTATATAGTTGCAGTGACGTGTCTCAAGACAATTGAATGCACCATTTTTTTTAAATGAAAATAGATATTTTTGACTAAATTCTGTAACCTAATTTGGTTTCCTTTATATATAGAATGCACCAATTCACCATACACTAGAGAGCACGGGTAATTTTTTGTAGTTCTGAGAAAAAAAAGATATTCTATAGAAAATACGTAATTCAGTTGGTGTTTTGTACATTGTAATGCACTTATGTGTTAATTGGTTTTAGATGCACGAGAGAGATTGTTTAAAATAAGAATACATAATTTTTTCATGGTTTAGGTATAATGAGATGCAATGCACTAAATTATGTGATGCACTAGTATGTAAGATATTTAATCACACCACTATGTTCAAACAATTGAAATTTGTTGGTGAGAAAACTTGTAGTCACCTACCTCTGTTAGAAACCTCTAATATAAATGATCAAGGGATAAATTTTTGGGTAATTTCCACAAAATCCTTCACTTTTTTTTTAAAGTGCATCCTCCTAACTGTATATTATCAAGGATAACAAGCTATAAGTGCATACTTTGTAGCATTCGAAGTAGTGACCTTTGATATATATAGACTACATTTTTCCTTGCCCCTCCTTTTCTTTACATAGTATACACCACAAAACATACTATAAAGTCCATTTTATTATTCAAAAGCATTGAGGCATTTTTTAAAATTTTTCAATGAGTACTCCATGAGGAGTTTGTTTTTTTCTTTGAGACTCTCTCTTTCTAATGCTACTATTTGTTCTTCCTCCATCCATATGGATGATGGAACCTCCTACCATTACCTTGTAATGTCTTATTGGATAGTTTGTGTAACATCTTTAGAGTAAACCATCAGTTTATAAATGTATCGATGTAAATTTCTATGGAGTCCTAGGTGGAAGAACTTTTGTATGTTTCTAAACATTAATATAAATTATAAACTTGCCCTGGTTGATTCAGAGTGATACATGATTAAGCGATCATGTATTCACCTAGGACGATGAGGTGGTGGTGGCGGGTTGTATATTGCATAAGGGATAAGTTTATGACCCTGTGTAACCCTGCAGGCCTTATAATCTTTTGAATAACCTTTAATCTCCTTGCTTAATCCTGTAAACCTATTTTATGAGTTAAAAGATGGGTTAAGTGGAGGTTAGATGTAATTTTGGAAAGTGTTGCATGGATGTGAAATATCCACGTAAGTTATGAATAAAGATTAGAGAAAGAGGCCCGAGGTGGTGGAGAGGAAAATCATAGAGTGTTCCAGGAAGGGTGTGAGCAGTATGGAGTTCTTGTAACACACGAGTAATAATGTTGAATGTAGGTTTTTGGACAGTGTGTACTGAAGCATAGTTCAGAAGCAAAGTATGCTTAATAGTGTGTGCTAAAGTAAAATTTAGAGGAAGAGGATGTTGAATGTAGTGTGATAAACAAAAAATGCAATGAAGGTAGAGCACATTACCCAAAGTCCATGGGGTGAAGTTAGAATGCTGACATTTGTCTCAATTGGAATCATTGGTGGAATCTGAAACCATGTCCTGAAGTAGAGCAAAGAGTCCAATTTGACTATTATGCAATGGTAGTTAGGCTGGTGGGAAACCTTAGAGCCCAAACCTAAACATGAAAACCTTTGTTGTTGAATTCTTACCTTATTGTTTCCTCTATTAGCTCCAGTAAAATGGAAAAAAGTGCATCAAGTTAATTTAGTGGCATTCTAAGCATAGAGGATAGTGACAATTATCACTGTTGTGCTAGTATAATGAAGCAAAGGTAATGAATTGCATCGTTTGACATATATTTGGTAGTAAGCTAGTAAATCCTGATTTCCATGTGAGGAATCCTAAGAAACTTGGGGCCGGTGAGAAGTCTTTGGTGAATGCACGAGTCTCAGCTCGAGGGTGGAGTTTTGATGAGAGATTTA
This sequence comes from Pseudotsuga menziesii, assembly GCA_001517045.1. NCBI lineage: Eukaryota > Viridiplantae > Streptophyta > Pinopsida > Pinales > Pinaceae > Pseudotsuga > Pseudotsuga menziesii. The sequence continues at coordinate 46,564 of LPNX010435059.1, forward strand.
TCAGCAAAACTACCTACAATTGGGTGGAGCACGACTAGCACAAATCCAGTTTCTAGACAAATTGATTTCAAATAAGTGCATGAAATTTTATGTTAATTATGAAATGAATATATGTATCTTGTTGTGATAGAGATAAAATGTATGAATGTGTATTTCTTAATTGACAAGTGATTAAAAAAAATGTAAATGTTTTGATAAAGAAATGGTTATATGACTTGTTTGTGGGAATTGGTAATGATTGCATGTTTGGGTATGAATTCCTTCATTCCTAGTATTGTAGGATAAAGGAGTTGGTTCCTTAATTATATTATTAATTAATTGCATAAGTTAAAAAAATTTGAGTTTTTTAAACTGCTCAATGTTTCCCCAAGATTATAATTATTTATAGCTATAAACAATTTCTTAAGTGTTTCTAAATGTAATTTGTTTGTACATCTATTATCAGTTTAAATGGAATGGAATTCAATGGTTTGAGTTGGTTTAAAATTCCATTAGATAACTCAAACTAAAAAGTGGAATGGTTTCTTTAATGTTTTGACTCAATATGCTTAAGAACACTTTAAGTCTATTTGAGTTTTGGGGGTGTGTTGAAAGCATCGAGATGGTCATTTTCACCTATGGTCATGTTGTGATTAGCTATTTTCCCCAAAAATAGAGTTTATTTTGTGTTTTGATCAATTTATTAGGTTGGAATAGTGCCTAAACCTTGTTATTCAACCTATCAAAGAATTATAGGCTTTGCAAACATGCTTTCTCATAGTTTCACTAAGGATCGATGCAATGGTTTTACCCATTCAATGGAATTGAGATTGCTTTGTAAATTTTGTGGACATTTTATGATGACCCACTTCTAACTTTTGATACAAAAGTAAAATATTTTTGTCTATATTCCAAACTAAAGTTTTGAAGTGTCGATGTCGAGAGTGTCATCTCCTAATCTCTGGTTTTTTGACATTGAAATCAATAAGTTGATTATTAGTGAGTGTCCTCATTATGTGTTGAGTTCCAACTTCTTATCTTTCAATGTCAGGATTGACAATTTAGATGGGCTATTGTTTTTGTTATTTGGTAGTTTATGACTTATGACCTATGATGTTAGGATCAATAAGTCGTAAGGGTTGCGCTATTTATGTTTTGCAACTGTCGATTCTCTGATTTCTTACTCCCGCCATCAAAAAGGTAAAAAAAATCACTATAGAGTTGGGATGGTAGAAATAAGCCATCAAGATTGATTTTTTAAGCAATTGGTTTAGATATTTGGGACTATTTCTATTCTTGTTTAAGATTGATTGATTCCTATATAATCACAATTTCGCTGTGTAGAGAATTGTTATTGTTCTCTTCTCATTTTTATTAGCACTTGTATCTGTGTGTGTTTGAGTAATGTAAGGGTTCTTTACAATATGGTATCCATGTATGGTAATGGACTAGGTACCATTAGAGTGTGGTATCAAAGCTAATGATTCAATACTTAGCCTCTAAGAATTGTTTATTTTAAAGAGTGTATACTCTTGAGCTTATTTGATCCCATAATTGTCCTGTATGAAATGTTTATGTGAGGGTAATGTGAATAATATTATGCATATGAGTTTAAATGTGAACTAACAACCATGGTTGACTTCAAATTGTTAGTTATCGTACAATTTTTAAGTCCTTTATAGTTTTCGATTGAGAAAGTAGTAGGAAAGAAGAAATACAAGGATGACAAAAAACACACGAATATCTCACTTTGTTGAAGAAGTGAGAATGGGTGATCAAAGGACAAAATCCAATGGCCATCATCCTAAGATGGGAGCCATGGACGTATAAAGAACCTTAAGGGACATTAAAGTTGGAAATGGAAGGATCGTGTAGTTTATGGAACATTAGAATCAAATAAATAACCAAATGATGCAAAAGATTATGATGTATTCCAAGTCAACTAAGGGGCCATGCATAATGTTTCCTGTAAATTGAAACGAGGAAACTTAAATGGTTATTCCTATAAATTTACAAGATGTAGGCTACATTTGTTGAATGTGTGCTAAACAACTTGAACTTGCACAATTAAGAAAAAAATGAAAAATGTGCAAATTTAAGCTCAATTATAAATTTAATTTAGTAAAAATGTAAATGAGGAGAAAATAGGAAATTACCTTATCTCTTCATATATGGTTAGGAATTCTTTCGATGTAGTTGAAACTGGAAAATACAATCATTTTACCAAATTTGAAAATGAACCAAATCCACCATCAAAGTGTAGGAATCAAGGAATCTAGCAATGTAGTAGCACGGTAGCACTGACAATGAGTGGTCAAACAATTATGGTGAGGAATGGTCCGTATATAGTTGGAAGCACTAAAATAAATATAAAATGAAATTATAGTTCGGTTAAAAAAACGTGATCTAGTGTGCATGAGGTTCAAACAAACCATTGCACTATGTGGTTGGTTCTAGGTGTATCATTTTTTAGAAATATCTTTTGAATACATAATTTATATAGTTGTAGTGACGTGTCTCAAGACAATTGAATGCACCATTTTTTTTAAATGAAAATAGATATTTTTGACTAAATTCTGTAACCTAATTTGGTTTCCTTTATATATAGAATGCACCAATTCACCATACACTAGAGAGCACCAGTAATTTTTTGTAGTTCTGAGAAAAAAAAAGATATTCTATAGAAAATACTTAATTCAGTTGATGTTTTGTACATTGTAATGCACTTATGTGTTAATTGGTTTTAGATGCACAAGAGATATTGTTTAAAATAAGAATACATAATTTTTTCATGGTTTAGGTATAATGAGATGCAATGCACTAAATTATGTGATGCACTAGTATGTAAGATATTTATTCACACCACTATGTTCAAACAATTGAAGTTTGTTGGTGATAAAACTTGTAGTCGCCTACCTCTGTTAGAAACCTCTAATATAAATGATCAAGGGATAAATTTTTGGGTAATTTCCACAAAATCCTTCACTTTTTGTTTTAAAGTGCATCCTCCTAGTATATTATCAAGGATAACAAGCTATAAGTGCATACTTTGTAGCATGCGAAGTAGTGACCTTTGATTTATATAGACTACATTTTTCCTTGCCCCTCCTTTTCTTTACATAGTATACACCACAAGACATACTATAAAGTCCATTTTATTATTCAAAAGCATTGAGGCATTTTTTTTAATTTTTCAATGAGTACTCCATGAGGAGCTTGTTTTTTTCTTTGAGACTCTCTGTTTCTAATGCTACTATTTGTTCTTCCTCCATCCATATGGATGATGGAACCTCCTACCATTACCTTGTAATGTCTTATTGGATAGTTTGTGTAACACCTTTAGAGTAAACCATGAGTTTATAAATGTATTTATGTAAATTTCTATGGAGTCCTAGGTGGAAGAAATTTTGTATGTTTCTAAACATTAATATAAATTATAAACTTGCCCTGGTTGATTCAGAGTGATACATGATTAAGTGATCATGTATTCACCTAGGACGATGAGGTGGTGGTGGGGGGTTCTATATTGCATAAGGGATAAGTTTATGACCCTGTGTAAGCCTACAGGCCTTATAATCTTTTGAATAACCTTTAATCTCCTTGCTTAATCCTGTAAACCTATTTTATGAGTTAAAAGATGGGTTAAGTGGAGGTTAGATGTAATTTTGGAAAGTGTTGCATGGATGTGAAATATCCACGTAAGTTATGAATCAGGATTAGAGAAAGAGGCCCGAGGTGGTGGAGAGGAAAAGCATAGAGTGTTCCAGGAAGGATGTGAGTGATATGGAGTTCTTGTAACACACGAGTAATAATGTTGAATGTAGGTTTTTGGACAGTGTGTACTGAAGCATAATTCAGAAGCAAAGTATGCTTAAAAGTGTGTGCTAAAGTACACTTTAGAGGAAGAGTATGTTGAATGTAGTGTGATAAACAAAAAATGCAATGAAGGTTAACCACATTACCCAAAGTCCATGGTGTGAAGTTAGAATGCTGACATTTGTGTCAATTGGAATCATTGGTGGAATCTGAAACCATGTCCTAAAGTAGAGCAAAGAGTCCAATTTGACTATTATGCAATGGTAGTTAGGCTGGTGGGAAACCTTAGAGCCCAAACCTAAACATGAAAACCTTTGTTGTTGAATTCTTACCTTATTTTTTCCTCTAATAGCTCCAGTAAAATGGAAAAAAGTGCATCAAGTTAATTTAGTGGGATTCTAAGCATAGAGGATAGTGACAATTATCACTGTTGTGCTAGTATAATGAAGCAAAGGTAATGAATTGCATCGTTTGAAATATATTTGGTAGTAAGCTAGTAAATCCCGATTTCCATGTGAGGAATTCTAAGAAACTTGGGGCCGGTGAGAAGTCTTTGGTGAATGCATGAGTCTCAGCTAGAGGATGGAGTTTTGATGAGAGATTTATCAGCAGAACTACCTACAATTGGGTGGAGCATGACTAGCACAAATCCAGTTTCTAGAAAAATTGATTTCAAATAAGTGCATCAAATTTTATGTTAATTATGAAATGAATATATGTATCTTATTGTGATAGAGATAAAATGTATGAATGTGTATTTCTTAATTGACAAGTGATTAAAAAAATGTAAATGTTTTGATAAAGAAATGGTTATATGACTTGTTTGTGGGAATTGGAAATGATTGCATGTTTGGGTATGAATTCCTTCATTCCTAGTATTGTAGGATAAATGAGTTTGTTCCTTAATTATATTATTAATTACTTGCATAAGTTAAAAAAAATTGAGTTTTTTAAACTGCTCAATGTTTCCCCAAGATTCTAATTATTGATAGCTATAAACAATTTCTTAAGTGTTTCTAAATGTAATGTGTTTGTACATCTATTATCAGGTTTAAATGGAACGGAATTCAATGGTTTGAGTTGGTCTAAAATTCCATTAGATAACTCAAACTAAAAAGTGGAATGGTTTCTTTAATGTTTTGAATCAATATGCTTAAGAACACTTTAAGTCTATTTGAGTTTTGGGGGTGTGTTGAAAGCATCTAGATGGTCATTTTCACCTATGGTCATGTTGTGATTAGCTATTTTCCCCAAAAATCGAGTTTATTTTGTGTTTTGATCAATTTATTAGGTTGGACTAGTGCCTAAACCTTGTTATTCAACCTATCAAAACATTATGGGCTTTGCAAACATGCTTTCTCATAGTTTCACTAAGGATCGATGCAATGGTTCTACCCATTCAATGGAATTGAGATTGTTTTGTAAAGTTTGTGGACATTTCATGATGCCCCACTTCTAACTTTTGATACAAAAGTGAAATATTTTTGTGTATATTCCAAATTAAAGTTTTGAAGTGTCAATGTCGAGAGAGTCATCTCCTAATCTATGGTTTTTCGACATTGAAATCAATGAGTTGATTATTAGTGAGTGTCCTCATTATGTGTTGACTTCCAACTTCTTATCTTTCAATGTCGGGATTGACAATTCAGATGGGCTATTGTTTTTGTTGTTTGGTAGTTTCTGACTTATGACCTATGATGTTAGGATCAATAAGTTGTAAGGGTTGTGTTATTTATGTTTTGCAACTGTCGATTCTCTAATTTCTTACTCCCACCATCAAAAAGGTAAAAAAAATCACTATAGAGTTGGGATGGTAGAAATAAGCCATCAAGATTGATTTTTTAAGCAATTGGTTTGGATAGTTGGGACTATTTCTATTCTTGTTTAAGATTGATTGATTCCTATATAATTGCAATTTCGCTATGTAGAGAATTGTTATTGTTCTCTTCTCATTTTTATTAGCACTTGTATTTGTGTGTGTTTGAGTAATGTAAGGGTTCTTTACAATATGGTATCCATGTATGGTAATGTACTACGTACCATTAGAGTGTGGTATCAAATCTAATGATTCAATATTTAGCATCTAAGAATTATTTATTTTAAAGAGTGTATACTCTTGAGCTTATTTGATTCCATAATTGTCCTGTATGAAATGTTTATGTGAGGGTAATGTGAATAATATTATGCATATGAGTTTAAATGTGAACTAACAACCATGGTTGACTTCAAATTGTTAGTTACCATACAATTTTTAAGTCCTTTATAGTTTTCGATTGCAAAAATAGTAGGAAAGAAGAACTGCAAGGATGACAAAAAACACACTAATATCTCACTTTGTTGAAGAAGTGAGAATGGGTGATCAAAGGACAAAATCCAATGGCCATCATCCTAAGATGGGAGCCATGGACGTATAAAGAACCTTAAAGGACATTAAAGTTGGAAATCGAAGGATCATGTAGTTTATGGAACATTAGAATCAAATAAATAACCGAATGATGCAAAAGATTATGATGTTACAAAATCCGGTGCAATAAGTATCTCATTTGGTAAGAAAGGAAGGTGAAGAATCCATGAATAGGAAAATTATTGATAGATACCATCATTCTATGAATAAGGATGCAAGTAAAAGGAGGGATCATTCTTGACACCATTCAGTGTAAAGTCATCATGGGAATGCGGAACCTAAAAGTAGACATGATGTTCATCCTATAAGCCATCATAAAATAAACATGATGGAAGTGCACTACGTGGTGAACTTGGGAATCTTAAACCTCCTACCTTTTATAGAGAAAAATATGGGGAAGTTGCAGAGATGTGACTTCTAGAGATGAAGAAGTATATGGAATTGCATGATTGTTTAGATAATAAAGAATATAGGATTTCCATCTATAATATCTATGGAAATTCCTACCAGTGGAGGAAGCAATTGAGGAAGGTACAAAACCTGTATAAAAATAAAATTAGTTGGAGGATATTCCAAACATATTTCAAGCAAGAATACCTATACTAGTAGTATTATGATAAAAAGATGCTAGAGTTCTTTAAACTTCATTTGGAAATCATGAACATGACTATAAGAATACATTCCTAGAGTTTTTGAGTTATGTGGAATTCACCAAAGAGGAAAAATTTAAGAAATTTCCTTAGTGGTTTTCCAACATTTTATAAGGACATAATATCTTACGATAAGCCTCATACCTTAAAGGAATGCATATGAAAGGATAATTTCTTGTATGAGAAAGGTGAGAGAAGGGTGGATGTTAGAGCATCATAACACATAGTACCATGGTCACATAGACCTAGGACAGACTTTCATTTGTTTTGTATTTATGTCATATGGTCCAAACCTTCGTTACATGGGTCTAACAAGGTATTTTAGGGTTTTGGACTCATTAATGCACCCAAGCGCCCACATTTGATAATTCAAGGGACTCATGCACCCTCATTAAAGAAATTTTTGGCCTTGGGGCACTCCCACTCCTTAAAACATGGAACTGGTTTGACAAGAAATACCCATGGACAATATTTGAATGTTTTTTTCTCTTTTGGACCATTTATTGCTTCCTAGAGCCACTCCCACTGACCCATGCACTCCAACATGACTATCCTATCCTAATTTATGTTGTATCATGCTTCACCCATGTTCACATGGCCATTTAGGACTGTTTGAGGTGGTTTGGGAGCTCATTGGTCCACCTAGGGGGGTTTGAGGTCCAATCTAAGCTTGCCACATGTATGCCTCCAATTTTCCTCCAAAGGATAATTATTTTCACATATTGTATTATAATAATGTTCCAGACATACTTACATTTTGGAAAGTAATAGAAACTTTAGTGAAGTGCACAATTAGTATGTGTTAATTTTTCTCTTTTCACTCTTTTTTTGCAGAGTTTGTGAAATTCTTGAGTTGTGAGGATTCTCTTAGCTCAAATATATTGATACAAACTATATTTTCACATGGTATCAGATTTCTTTGGAGATAGAAATAGAATTCATATATTCTGAGTTTTGACCTAGGGTCTCCTCCATAAAAGTTTTAGTGTTTGCATTGCAGATTGTTCCAGTGTCTTTGTCACTCAGTGCATAAGAAGAAATGGAGAATAGTCATGTATTGATTAACCCATTAATTTATTTTGAATGGAAGGAATAAATGGTGATCTAGTTGAGGTCAAAATGCCTCTATAGAGTAACCATGGGGACTGAGATTGAGCCCAACTCTGTTGTGGAAAAATCTAAGTATTTCAACAGTTTCAATGAGGCATTCAATATTCTTTGCCTAGGTATTTCAAGGGATGCAATATTACATGTACACAATATTACTATACCAAATGAATTATGGCTCAAGATTGAGTCATTATTTGGGACAACTTATGATATGAGAGCACACCAACTCGAAAATGAGTTGATCATATTGAACCCAACTTACTTTGAGATGATTTATGATTTCTTCACAAAGTTAAAATATTTGGTACTCCAATTGAAACAATATGGAATAGAGAATAAAGGACATAAACTAAAATTTCCCATTTTTTGGAAGCTAGGCACTAAGTATTCAGTGTTTGTCTCTAGATTCCACTCAGGAAAGCTGACAGTTTGAAATTAGAGAATGCCTACCCTGGAAGGCTTCACAGAGTCTTTGAATCAGGAACAAAACAAATTGGTGCAAATGGGTACCATCAAATCCACCAAGGATTAATGACTTGTTCCAGGTGTTTCAAATGAATCCAAAGGCAAGAAGAAACAAAAATATTTGAAATAGCAAGAGAAGAAGAAGAAGAAGAAGGAGAAGCCCAAATATTCAGATGTGGGTTTGAATCCTAGCAAGGACAAAGAGAAGAAGAAGCAAGAGAAGACAAAATGCACTTATTGTCACAAAGGTTTGAATACACAGAGTGCATGCATGAAGAAAACCATTGACATGATGGTGCAACTCCTTGAGAAGAACAACATCCCCCTTCTAGACGGCACAAGGAAGAGAGAGGGAGTTTCAATCTCAAAGAACAATGATAGATGCCATGCAATGGTTGTGGGATCTTGAAGCTCTTCCTCCTTCATCATAGATTTAGTTTACTAAAGCCACATTCCTTCCATATAATACTTCTTCTCCACCCTGCATTCTTAAATTTTTCCATCCATCCTCATGGTTGACTCTGAGATCCCAACTAAAGGGATTTGCAGGATCGACCTTGACAATGGGAACTTCAATAATGTGTTGTATGTGCTTGATCTTGTATCCAACCTACTCTTTGTATATAAAATTAAACAAACAGGTACATCCAAGAGAGTAGCATTTACTCAAGATGACGTGAAATATCAAAAATTTATACAGTCCAAGTTGTTGTAGTGGGTATTGCAGATCATGAGTCAAGGATATCAAATTTTCACACTTTATTCCTTAATCCCAAGGGAATGCATTCCTATCACATTCCAATGATACTAAAAATATATGGAATGTGAGGTTTGGACACCTCAACTATAGATATCTTCAATCATTGAGAAAAGAAAACATGGTTGAAGGGATTCCAAGAATCAGGTCTTCCAAAGGCGCATGCAAGGGATTCATTATTGGGAAGAACGCAAAGTGCAAGTATGGAAAGGGAAAGGAAAGAAGGGCTATCCAAGTGCTTTATTTTATCCATTTAGAGAATATAGGATTTCTTCCCACACCCTCCTATGGAACCTCAAGTTATGGCTTAACATTCATAGATGATTTCTGAAGGTATTGTTGGGTGTATTTCCTTAAGCAAAAATTTGAAGTGTTTGAGACCTTCAATTTTTTCAAGGATTTGGTTGAGAAATTAAGTGGGAATAAGATCAAGGTATTAAGGAATAATAATGGAAATGATTATTTTAACAAGAAAATACAACATATATGTGAACAAAATGGCATGCAAATGCAACATTATGTGCCTTACAAACCTTAGCAAAATTGTGTGGCAGAGCAGAAGAATAGAGCATTGAAGTATATGGACACTTGCATGTTGGAGGCTAAGGATTTGTCTACTAATATATGAGATGCAATAAGAAAATAAAACATATATGTGAAAAAAATGGCATTCAAATGCAACATTATGTGCCTTACACACCTTAGCAAAATTGTGTGGCAGAGCAGAAGAATAGAGCATTGAAGTATATGGCCACTTGCATGTTGGAGGCTAAGGATTTGTCTACTAATATATGAGATGAAGCTATAAATTGTGTTGCATATATTTAGAACATATTTATACACAAATAATTGGATGAGAAAACTCCATTTTAGGCTTGGAGTGGTCACAATCCCAATGTTCTCATTTCAAGGTTTTTGGCTCAAATGCTTGGGCTAGAATTCCTCCGAAGAAGAGAAAGGCCTTGCAAACTAAAAGAAAAGAGTCCATTATGTTTGGATATTATGAATATGAAAAGGTATACAATATATTTGATCCCTCATATCCAAAAACCTTCATTGACAGAAGTCTACAGTTTGAAGAAGAGCCCATGCAAGAGATCGAGCTAGTCAAGGGGGATTGTTCACACCCTCCACCCAATGATCATGTAACTGATGAATATCTCTCTAATTTTTCTAATTATGATATGGAAGATGAATATTATGACATTCATGCATATAATGAATCACCCATAATTCCAAAAAGGGTTGAGAAAACCATACAAGGAGCTGGTGATCTTGCTAGAGATCCAATAGACTCTAGGATTAGTAAATCTAAGTTGCACAATGCTTTAACCACTTGTGATTCAAATTTTCCTTACAGTTGATTCATGATGGTTGTATCTGATCCTCAGTCATATTAGGAAGCATCACATGATAGAATAGTTCAAGTCTTTTCAATAATATTTCAAGTCTTTGCAAGACAATGAAACTTGGGAGTTGATTCCTCTACCTTCCAAGAGAAAATTAGTTTAGTGTATGTGGGTTTATCAAACCAATATATATGGTGATGGTTTAGATATGAATTATAAGGCTAGTTTGGTTTTCAAAGGATTCTCTCAAGTCCATGGAGTGTACTATAGATAGACATTTGCACTGGTTGCAAAGATGGACTCCATCGGCCTAGTTTTGGTCATTGTTGCATCTAAGCGATGAGGGGTGCACTACATTGATGTGAAGATTGATTTTATTCATGGTGACATTCATGAGGATATTTATATGTAGAAACCTGAAGGTTTCATTCATGATCATTCACTTTTTTTTCGGTTTGAAGAAGTCTCTCTATGGCCTCAAGCAAGCCCCCAGGGCTTGGTATGCCAAGATGATAAATCTTCTTATATCACTAGGATATGAAAGATGAAAATATGATCCTAATGTATATTTTCAGAATTTATATGATTCATTTCAGATCATATTACTGTACTTTGATGATATTTTGATCACTAGAATTTGCATTGTTGATATAGGTTCAATTAAGTCTTCACTGCATAGTGTGGTTTCAATTACTGACCTTGGATTGTTGAAACAATTTCTTGTATTGGAGATTGAGAAATATGATGCAGTTATCAATGTAATCCAATAAAATTATGTTGCATAAATGTTATTTAATTTCATAATGGATTAATGTAAGGAAATCAAGTGTCCCTTCCATTCAGGAGTGAAACTAGGTGATTTTGGTTCATCTCCATTGGCGGACAACTCACTGTATCGATAACTAGTTCAAAGATTTTTGTATCTTATTGGAGGAGCTAGTTGACTAGCTGACTAAGTCGATCAGCTGACTAATTAGAGATTAGGTCGGCCACCTAAGGTCATGTTGGTTGATCGAACCGACAGGTAGTTATTTGTAACTGTTTGTAAATGATATATATATTAGGTTGTTGAGCCAGATGAGAACTCGGTTTAGTTGTATGTATTGTATGGATTCTTCTGTTATAATATAATCTATTATTCTTACACATGTGTTCTTGTCTCTTGTCTCTGATATGTCTGTATGATTTTAAATGTGTATTATTGGTAACCCTTTATGATCCATGAGAATACAACATTGGTTCCGTTGCCGGTAGTACATACCTGAGATGACTACAAGCAGATGATATTAGAGTAGGAAATTAAGGACTGGTGGGAGCGCAAGATAGCAAATTATTTGAAAAATTACGCACGAAGAAACAGATTAACGACTACTCAGGAAAAACAAAGATTCTTTACTGAAACCCATGAGAAGTTCATATAATTGGTATCCCAACTCTTGAAGAAACTTCTGGATGAAAAAGCTAGAAGTGAATAAAGAACAAAAGCTACTAGAGAAACTGATTCGAGGGGGAAGAACAAACCTGTTGGAATGGTTTGAAAAGATTACCAATGATTTCTATATGAGGAGCAAGCTATAAAAGAAATAACTTCGGTAGAAACCATTCAGAAGAAATTCTATGTAGACCTTACTGAGTAGTTTCTGTGCTCCTTACTGACCTTGTTGTTCAATTTCCTAATAGAAAAAGGAGTGGGTCATATTGTCAAACCTCATCCATCACTACATGAACCACCACAAAATACCAACTGGGCGGAGAAACAAAAGAAGTGGGATAAATTCATTACCTAAAAGGAGTGGGAATATTTCCTAAGCAAGTAAATAGAACTATCCAATATTTCTAAAGCATCAGGTAGGAAATGGGGGGGGGTAGCTTGTTGTATGTTGGGGTAAAGTAATAGGGATTCTAGTCGACTAAACAAAGGTGCCATCACTAGCAATGAAAAGTCTACCTACAAAGGAAATTGAATGGATAGTGATACACAAACGTACGATGGATTTACAGAAGATAGAGAGAGAGAAGAGACTGAAAAGGAGGGAAGAAAGAAGAGAAAGAGTTATAGCACTGCAAAGAGGAATGAGTACTAGGGTGACAGACCAAGAAAGAAATCCGCCAGATTCGGGTCATGATCGATAGGAAGAAGGTGTTGATGAAGAAGTGTCACCCATGGAAGAATATTTGTGGATAGAGAAGCGAGAAAATATCCAAATAGAAGTCCCCCAAGAGATAAGACCTCTGTCTCCAATGACTCCGAGTACTAGAATACAAGACATTGTTGAAGAGGACCTCAGACTAAGAGCTGGTGAGTTTGGTATATGGAGCCAACTAGACGACAAAGTAAATGATGATAATCATCTAGTGATCCGTCAACCAAAGGAAGGAGACTAGGTCACACTTCAGGCGTACCCTTCCAACCGAAGTATCCATTTACTTTACCTGACACATGAAGGAGCACCCCCCTTGCCAAATATAGCTTTGGAGAATACAGAAAAATTTGACCTGCAGACAAATAATTGCAGTTGGACATTGACAAGAGAAGTCAACCTCGACCGATTTCTTCTTAAAGAAGAAACAACAAAAAAAAATATCGACAGAAACAAGAGTTCCATTGACAATAGCTCTGCACAAAAAGATAAACAAAACATCCCACTACCCCGACCACCACCCCCACCACCACCACCTCCCGAAGAAGATGGCGACAACAAATCCGAAATGGGTCATGGATTAGCGCATATCCCTCTATATGAGGGTGATGAAGATCCCATATGACATTGGTTCGTCTATGAGTCGACATCGGAGGCCAACCAGGTTATAACAGAAGATAGACAGATGGCGTAGTTTGCTGGTGCTTTGAGGAAAATAACTCTAACCTTGTATATGACCTTTACTGAGAGAACCCCCAACACATCCAAGGAAGAAATTAAAGCGCAATTTTTTTCGTTCTTTAAAACTCCAAATGCTAAACATCTGGCAGCTAAAAAGTTAAAATCAACCTTGCAAAAGCCAACAGAATCTATCTGAGAGTACGATAAACGCTAGAAAGAACTTCTCAGCCAACTCTATTATGTAATTGATGAACAATTGTTAATTCAGTGGTTTCTTGCAGGTCTTTCACAGAAAATTTGGCAGCATATAAGCCTGGAGACATTCAAAACATATGAAGATGTGCTTACTAAATCCTTACAAGTGGAGATGGATGAAGACTTCCTAGCATATCCCATGGATACTAGACTAGAAGAACAGCTCGAGATCATGCAGAAATATTTAAAAGAGATAGATCTTAAGAGTCAGGACATCTGGTGCATGAAATGCTCAATGGATGGACATTCAAAAGATAACTGTCGACAGGACATCAGCCGACAGGACGTTTGATTTGTGCAAAAAAAATGTTTTTGTGACATTTGCCAAGAGCATGGAGAGCACACCACAAAATATTGCCCATTTAACATGAATAATGGTAAAGCATCGTGGTGTGCAATCTCTGAAACTAAAAATCATACCACTACAGACTGCCACCTAAACCTAACAAGTCGACAAAATTACCAGGCAGTCTATTAGATGAACGCAGTTGCGCAGCACAATGAGAACAATCAACGAAGCAATGCTCAAAGTGAAAAAAATAATCAAAGGTACAATGGTCATCGATATGAGCATCAGTTTGACAACTGACGTGGATGATATGGAGGTCGAGGTTGATTCTCTGGGAATTGTGACAATCGACCACGTCGACCCATCCAATGTTTCACGTGCTACAAAGAAGGTCATCGATACGTAGACTATCCATATAAAGACATAACTGACTTAAAATTATGTACTGGATGTGGAGTAGGGGATCACTCATTAGAGGATTGCCCTACTTTGCTTGAAAAAATAAATAAAAAGAAAAATTTTAATGTCTTGTCGTGCGTGCAAAAACATGATATTATCAATACAAAGAATTTGCATATAGTAACCCGACAAGGGACACAAATTGGGAATGATAATCCACAAATAAGCAAAATGAAAAAAAAGAATGATTATCCTGACCCAGTTAAACAAAAGAAACTGTATAAAGACACAAAAAATGTATTTAGAGAATTTTCTCGACAAGAAGAAGCTGACGATAATCGACAAAGAACAATAAAAGAATTAATACACTTAGTACAAAAGGATAAAACCATATCTCAATTCATCGACTTATTGTATAAAATAAAACACAACAATAACACAGAAAAATAAACAAAAAATATATGCATCCTAAACCAAAAAGACAAAATTGATGCCGACCCACTTGTCAACCTAGAAATTGAAGGAGACCATGTCCGACAAGTTGTGCTCGACTTCAGATCACAAGTAAACATTATGACTTGTGACACTTGGGAATAGTTGGGCAGACCTCGACTATATGAGTCAGGAATATACCTAACACTAGCCGACCAAGGCCTGATTGAACCTATCGGTGCTTGAAAAAATGTCGACACGACAATAAAATGAATATCAACCAAATACAATTTTGAAATTATTGACCCTAAGGAAGGATCCAACTCCTTCCCAACGTTAGTAGGTCGACCTTGGGGAAGAAAAATGAAAGCCTTGATATCCTTAGACAAGGAAAGGATAAAACTAAAAGGGAATGGACAAAAAGTCATAGTACCTATCCATCAATGCCAAGGAGAACCTTGGATAGAACCTATTGACGAAGAAGTTGACATCCGACAACTATATTAGATCCAAAAAAATGAGGACTACATAGAACTTAATATCTATGGTGAAATGCACTTAGCGAATCAAGATTCAGTAGGGTACAGCTCAGATGCAGAATTATATGATTGGGATGTCGAGAACTACAAAACACAAGCAAGAGGATGCTGGACCTAAACTAGTCCAACAATGCTTCGTGGTGTCCATCATCCCAAAAATATTTGAAAAGAAAACCAGGGAATATCCTACCCTAAAACAAACAAACGTAAATATCACACAGGTCCCAAGATATAAAGAAAGAGAATCACTAGCTATGCGCATAGAACAAGTATCCAAGAACATTGGTGAACATGGCCAACTCCAAAGCCTGGTGGAAACTTTCACAGGACAAGCTGCTAAATGGTGGGATACCCATCAATCAAGACTACAAACATGGACAATAGCTTCGACTTACTTTATAGAAATATTCGGAGGAAAAAAGGTTAACCAATCAAGCCCAAATACCTATATTTATCTAAGGACAGTATCCAGAATACCACATAAGAACATGTGAAAAAGAATGGAAAAGACTTGGGTATAAGGATGAACGTACATGGCCACACCTATTTCCATCAATGCTATCTGACTTACAAAACAAATGGTACAAAATGGAAGAAGGTTGGGGTGAAACATTCTTATGGCATGAACTTAGAGAGAATTTTATCAAAGAATTCAGTTTTATACCACAAGATGAAAAATTAGTCAGAACTGCAAAACAAATTAAGGCATTTGTAGGACCGACTGAGAACAAAAACCTAAAACAAAATCAGGACGGACCAACAATAAACTGCAATAATATACAAACCAGGACAATACCACAGTCAGCAAGACTACAGATGGAAAATGAAAATACGAAAGGGAAAATATTTAGATGGAAATCAAACCATGCTGAAACGACAAAACCAATTTGCACAGTACTCAAACTCGAGACAACTGACAAAGAAGACACCGACTGAATGACTGCAGCAGACTTTCCTGCTACATTTTCATAGTTTAAAGAAGGGATCGACCAATAAATGAAACGAAAGCACCTGAATGGTTAGATGCTAAAGTGAAAAATAAAGAAGTCGACATATCAAATGATGATCAACCAAAAATAGAAAAAATCAGAGACTACTGGACTGAAGAACAAACAACAGAAATAATAAACCTACTAAAAGATTTGCAGGATGTATTTGTGAGAGACTACAATGATCTCAAGGGTCTAGTACATGAAATAGGTGAAATGAATATCGACATTAAACCTGATGTCCGACCTATAAATAAAAGACCATATAAACTAGCTTATAAATACAAAGAGATAGTCAAGAAAGAGATTGATATTATGCTTGCAGTAGGAATTATCTACCCTATTGACCAATCAGAATGGGCAAGTCCAATGGTTGTTCAACCAAAGAAACATGATCCAACCAAGATAAGGCTCTGTGTCGACTTCAGAGACCTAAATAAAGTTACATTAACAAACCCATTTCCAACACCTTATGCAGATGAAATCTTAAATGAGGTCGCAGGACATGAATGCTACTCGTTTACAGATGGATTCTCAGGTTATAACCAAGTACCAATAGCCAAAGAAGACCAAAAAAAGACAACATTCATATGTGAATTTGGCTCATTTTCTTACAGGGTTATGCCTTTTGGATTAAAAAATTCACCTATAGTATTTTCAAGAATTGTGGTCAAAACATTTCAGGAGTACATTTACAAAATGATGGCAATATATTTCGACGACTGGACAATATACTCTTTGCTGAAAGATCACTGTAAATGGCTTACGCTCATGTTGGAACGATGGAGACAAATACAGCTATCTCTGAACATCAAGAAGTGCATATTTGTGACCCCTATAGGGATACTATTAGGACACATTGTCTGTAAAGAAGGCATCAAGGTCGACTTCGCAAAGATAAAAATTATCCTCAACTTAAAACCACCGATGAACCCAAAACAAGTCATGTTACTACTTGGTC
The DNA here is from genome assembly GCA_001517045.1 of Pseudotsuga menziesii. Lineage (NCBI taxonomy): Eukaryota > Viridiplantae > Streptophyta > Pinopsida > Pinales > Pinaceae > Pseudotsuga > Pseudotsuga menziesii. The sequence goes on from LPNX010435059.1 coordinate 63,780, forward strand.
ATACAGGATATTAAAGAAAATTCATAAGATACTATTCAGATATGACATACCCACTAGAAGAATTGTTAAGAGAATATCATGAGTTTGACTGGATAGAAGAATGCGACACATCATTCGAAGCACTAAAAAGGAAGTCAGTTGAAGCACCCATTCTAAGAGTCCCAAACTAGTCGACCCAATTCCATGTACACATTGACGCATCAGGCCTGGCAATAGGAGAAATCTTAACTCAATGAGGAGACAATGGAATGGAATACCCTATAATTTATGGCAGCAGAAAATTAAATAAAGTAGAAAGAAACTATTCGACAACAGAGAGAGAAGCATTAGGAATGGTCTTTGCATTACAGAAGTATCAACATTACCTACTAGCAAACCCATTTATCTTTTATACTAACCACCAAGCACTAAAATAACTAGTTAATAAACCCTTACACCATGGGAGAATTTTTCCATGGCTACTCCTATTCCAAGAATTCAAATTCGAAGTTGTTGTTAGACGAGGAAAATTAAATGTCGGACTCGACCACTTATCATGAATCGACATAGGAGAGGAACCGATAGGAATCGAAGATGACCTACTGGATGCACATTTATTTAGAATAGAAGTAGTCTCAACAGAATTATAGGAAATAGCTCAGTTCTTAGAAGATGGACAAGCACTAGAAGGCATGAGTATGAAAAAGAAACAAATTTTAGCCTTGAAAGCTGCACCATATAGCCTCATAAATGGATTCTTGTATAAAATGGGCCTGGACAACATCCTCAGAAGATGTGTACTAGAACATGAAATAAATAATATTATGTATGAGGCACACTATGGACCAGCGGAAGGACATTTTCAAGCAGACACAACTACCAAGAAAATCTAATAGTCAGGGTTATGGTGGCCGACACTTTACAAAGACTGCAAAATTTTTGTAACACAATGTGATAGATGTCAATGACTAGGTCGACCTTTTCCTGGCACATAAATGCCATTAATATCAGTAAACCCAAGTCTGACATTTGAAATTTGGGGCATCGACTTCATAGGACCATTTCCCATACCAACAAAAAGAACAGGTGCAAGGTACATAATAACTGCAGTAGAGTATGTAACCAAGTGGGCTGAGGAAGAACCAGTTGACACATGTTCCAATGAGATAGCTTCTAAATTCATCTATGAAAATATAATCACCAGGTTTGGATGCCCAATAACCCTAATCAATGACCAAGATTCACACTTTATCGATAAGACCATCAAGGCACTGATGGACCAGTTCAAAAGCGACCACCGACGGAGTACAGCTTATCACCCTCAGTCGAATGGAGCAATTGAGGAATTTAATAAAACATTAACAAAAGGCCTAACAAAAATATGTAACACTGACAAAGACGACTGGGACGAAAAGACACTTGCAGTACTATGGGCATACAGAATAGCATACAAGCGTTCAACTGACCAAACACCGTTTCGACTAGTTTATGGACAAGAAGCAATGGTCCCACTACATTTTCGACAATAGACACCTATTATCATAGAGATTTTACATGTTGATGTCGAATAAGAAAGGAAGGACTGACTGATATAATTAAGTAAACTAGAAGAACACTAATTGATTTATTTACAGCATCAAGAAATCTAGAAACAGCAATAGAAGGCATGGCATGATTGTAACATAAAAAACAAGAACCTGTCGGTAAGGGACCTTTCCTTATTATACAACAGTCGAGTAAAAGGAAAACCCAAAAAGCTACATACATAATGGATGGGACCCTACGTTGTTGAAGAGATTCATGCAATGGATCAGTCCGACTAAGGATGTTACAAAGCATAGTATTTCAGAAACTTGTTAATGGTTCCTGACTAAAGCGATACAAAAACTAAAACAAATTCAAAAAAAAAGAAGCATATAACGACCATAACGATTAGACAAAAACTATACAAATCTGAAAAAAAAATCCAAAAGACAAAACAGAACCAATACCCATAAACCAGGATGATAGGAAATCAACGCTTCGACAACCAACATTACACCCATTGGCATACCATCATTGACCATCCACATGATCGACATCGAACAACAACCCTAAAATTCACATCAAGGCTTCATGACTATGAGTGCCAAAATCAAATCACTATTAATGCAAACTCAAGTGATCACGCTGGACCATCACTTCCGCCATTAATACACCCAACGACAAAAACGTAAAATGCATCACCTATAAATACTGGACTGGAATAGGATCATTTATAATATTTTAAATAAAGAGAGGAACTTAGCAAATAGAAAATCGAGAACCAAGAAACTCTAAGAAAATTTGAACACAAAACCAACAAAATGGCACCAAAACAAACTAGACCTGCAACCAAGAATAAGGAACTACAAACAGCTGAGACCCCATTAATGAGGAGGCTGAAAAACATAAAGAACACCAAGGTTCAAGAGACCTCATGGGAGAAAACATGGGCCGAGATCAACGAATGGGCTTATGTATATAAGAAACCAACACTAGCTGCATGGAAGATAAACCAAAGTACTATCATAAACTACATGAACACACCATTCATGGAAAATTTTGGAGGTACAAAGGAAACAACAGTCAAATTCATTATAAGCTGATAGCACAATGGTCAATTCTACTTCGACAGGCTAGTCGAGACCTCTGGTGAAGTAATATTAAAATTGACTGCGTTATCCAACCAAGGTGACCTAGTACCAGTCAGCATAAAAGAAGGGCTGGTAGAGAAACTAACTGGATCACCATCGGGAAAAAACTCAAAAGGGCTAATGATTAGCTAGATACAAGCCCGAATGCCACAAATCGTGGCTAAAATCATAGCAACAGGGCTTACACCCATAGGTCGAGGAAGCAACCTAAAATTAGACATGTTAGAGATAGTGGATACCATTGCCGACATAGGGAAAATGTACATATGGGATGAGTACATTGCCAACATGCTCAAAGGCATCTGTGAGAAATGTTAGGAGTCGGGAGGGATGATAAGGTTCCCGTCCCTTATAATATGGATAGTAATGTATTACTTGTGCCCTGTCAAGGACAAGCAGTTCCAAGAACCCACAAGATTCCATATGTGGAGATTCAAACCATTTGCCCAGACTGGAACATTGAAGGAACTGGAAAATGGAAAAGCACTATTGGAAAACTGGTTCCAACAGCTTAAAATCCAAATGATCAGATGGAGGGTTCCCTAGAACATCCGACGAAGTCTGCCCAAAACTGGGCACATACAACTGGAACTTGACCATACTGCAGTGTCGTACATGCAGGGCACTAAGGAAAAAGCAAAGACTCTCGACTACTATCCAACAGTTGAAGATATTTTCTAGGAGCTAGCATGACAGTCTGGCACGAAACTGTCAATACCAGTAAAAGCCAAAGAAGCAACCCTAGTGATAGAAGAACCACTCACTGACCAAGAAAAAGAAGAAGATTATGAACTTTGGTTGTACATCGGCACATTCGTGTCGGAGGAAACAACAGTAGAAGATACCAGTCGACTGCAAATTAAAATCATATCACTGACAGCCCAAAGGCAAGGGACATAGACAGAATAGCAGGTAACCAATCCACCTGAGAATAGCGTCGACCCAATTCAACAACAGGGGGGAGAAAAAGGACCAGAGGATGACATGGAAACTGAAAACCCTGAGTATGCTATAACCAAAGACAACATCCACAAACTATCAAAGGAAATAGCAGCCTCAAGGAAGATGAGAAAAACTCAGGAACATAAATAGGAGAAGGGGAAGCACAAGCTTATTATCGTAGAATCATCAGAAGATGAAGATGAATTAGTAGCCACGGCCGTTGACATCATAGAAGATGTCGCAGCAAACAAAATTTTGGTGGAAGCATAGTTCCAAAAATTTGTTGAAGCAGCAGCACAACAAGGTCAGCTGAAAAAGGTAAAGAGCACAAACGCCTCCACGACCGAAAATGTTGTCGACATAGTATCAACACCTCCAACCCCGTCTTTGACTCAAAGCACGCAGGAATAAATTCCAAATATTCCTTCCATAAGCCCAGTCGACATATGCAAGAATGCTATGCTGAAAACCCTGAAGGAGAGGTTTGACTGAGACAAAGACTTCTAGGCATACATTGAAAAGCTGCCTAAGTTACATACCTCTATACAAAATATCACCACCAAAATGCCTCTATTTGAAACTGGTGGATCTAGACAATGCATACCTCAACCTGGCCAAATACCCTAGAGGTCAAGGACTATGGAAAACTTGAAATCAACATTTGTAAGAAACCCTGACAAGATAGCTGTAGTTGTCACAAGTCGAACTACATCCCTCATCCCAATTGACATCGACACCCTTCCACCCTCCAATGAACCAGCAAGAGATGGGGCAGAAGAGAACATGGACAAAATCATTTGAGAGATCAATGATCTATTCTCCGACATCCTGGAGGGTTCACCCCCACAGATTGACAACCCGACACTTGACCACATCCCCACCACTCCAATCACACTGAACCATTCACCATCACCATCACCACCACCACCTTCCAACCCAGAACTTGCAACCAAACCATCTGTATTTGAACCACCTCTACTGCAACCATCAGTACCAGCAACATCTGTAGCTGGACCCTCTTTACAAAATCCACCAGATACACACCCAGCTACAGCACTCATCCCGCAGACCCAACCAGAAGTTTCCCTAACCGTTGTAGGCCAGCAACCATACAACCCACTGCCAGAAAATCAACCACTTGAAAATTTGACTCTTACAGGTACACAAGTACAGCACAAAGCAGAGCAAAAGCATAAGAGGAAGAGGGACAGAAGGAAGAGAGACCATCAACCCCAAGCGACAATGGTTCACATCAGCCAACTTTGGTCGACCACTGCAGTTGATGCAACAAAGCTGGAGGATGGAGAGTTGGGACAACTCTTGGAGACCCTTGCTATCGAAGCAAAAACAAGGAGCCATAATAGATGCAAGGAGATCGATGACAATGAAAGAGAACAAGTCAAGTTCCTAAACAAATGCAGAAACCTTGCTCAATCTTTGATACCAGGACCAACAGAGGTCGACACCGACAAGCCACCAAAGAAAGCCTATCAGCTATTTGAAAGTGTGGTGTCGGCACTACAGACACAGAGGCAAAACACAAGAGAGGAACAAAAAGAAGAAACAGCTCGACTATTGATGCAGTAGCATACAACTTTCTCCGAAGCTTACAAAGTGCTTCAAGATCACATGGAGGAGTCGGTCATCATAGTAAGAGTACTATGGGACTGGCCTGCTTATTATGGGCAAGTCTTCCAATAGACCCGATAGGAAATCCAAGCACTAGAGAAGAGGAAGAGCACAGAAGAAGCACTATTGAAGATCAAATCGTGCTTGAAACAAACAAACTACAGAAGCTCGAGCGACAAGCACACCAGTGGGTGCAGTAGGCAATTTCGAGCTTGGACAAATTAGACATCATCTATCAACAAATGAAACGACTTCTAGATATGGTAGAAGAAAAAGACTAGTTTTTGGGTCCCGACATGGAAAGGATAGCAGACCTTTCCATTCAAGAGAAGATGTTGACACTGTCAAGCCTTACAACATTAACAATCGACATCCAGAAAATATTGCAAAGTTGTATAGAATTCAAACATCACCTAGCTGTGATAGCAAAAGCAATTGTCGAAGTCTGTGTACAGAAACGACCAACCATCCAACTTCACAGCCCATAAAAAGATAAACAAAGAAATAACTACTTTAGACAGCCAATTATTTTTTGAGTACCTCCCTTGTTTCTTTGGGACGAAGAACATTTTTGATCATGGGGGAGATGTTGGAGGAGCTAGTTGACTAGGTGACTAAGTTGATCGGCTGACTAATTAGAGATTAGGTTGGCCACCTAAGGTCGTGTCGGTTGACCGAACCAACAGGTAGTTATTTGTAAATGTTTGTAAATGATATATATATTAGGCTATTGAGCCAGATGAGAACTTGGTTCAGTTCTATGTATTGTATGGATTCTTCTGTTATAATATAATATGTTATTATTACACCTGTGTTCTTGTCTCTTGTCTCTGATATGTCTGTATGCTTTTAAATGTGTATTATTGGTAACCCTTTGTGATCCATGAGATTACAACATATCTCACACACTCTCGACCTGATTTGGGTTATGAATTAGGTGTTGTTGCAAGGAATATGCATGACCCTCATGAGATCGATTAGAAATATGCTAAAAGGATCTTTCATTATGTGCAAGGAACCAAACACTTTGGGATACACTATGTTGCTAGTTTTCCACTAGAACTAGTTGGATTTACTAATTCTGATTGGGCTAGAGATTTCATTGAAAGAAAGTACACTTCAGGTTATGTATTCATGATTGAACATGGTACCATATGCTGGTCAAGTAAGGAATATAAATCTATATCCCTTTCATCGGATAAGGTCGAGTATAGAGGAGCAATGAATGAAACTACACAATGGGTGTGGTTGCAAGGCATTCTTGGAGAACCTATTTTTGCATTTGATACACCTAGTGTCATTTGTTTTCAAAGTCAAAGTGAAATCAATATTCCCATCCATCCAATACAAAGATAGAGGACCAAGAAAATTGATATACACATGCACTACATCTGGATCTTGGTGCATGAGTAGGTGATATCATTGCAATATTTCCCATCTGCAAAGCAAATTGCTCAAATATTCATCAAGAGTTTCACAGAGAATACATTCACCTATCTGAGGTCACTCCTTGGAGTGGCGAACACATGGTTATGATTGAAATTCAATTTCATATTTTTATCCATTTCCATTTTAGAGGGGACATTTTGTTCCCATTAGGTTTTCCTCCTTACCTTGGTTATATGCACAAATAAATTTTGTAAGAGGTGACTTCAGCCTTAGTTTCCAAGGCCTCAATTTTTTATATGGTTACACTAATTTAGGATTAAGGGGGGGTGTTATAGAATCATGCCACCTAGTACCATGGTCACATACACCTAGGGCACACTTTCATTTGTTTCATACTTATGTCATATGGTCCAAACTTTGGTTATGTTGGTCTAGCAAGGTATTTAGGGGTTTTGGAATCATTAATGCATCCAAGCACCCACATTTGATCAAATTAGAAGACTCGTTCTCCCTCATTAACAAATTTTTTCTTGTTTTTCTCCCAATCCTTAAAACATGGAATTGGCTTGACTAGAGGCACCCATGCATAGTATTTGAGTGGTTTTTTCTCTTTTTTACCATTTATTGCTTCCTAGAGCTACTCCCACTCACTCATGCACTCCAACACCCCTATCCTACCCTATTTTATGTCCTGGCATGCTTCACCCATGTTCACATAGCCATTCATGACCATTTGAGGTGGTTTGGGAGCTCATCGGTCCACCTAGGGGGGTTTGATGTCCAATATAATCCTGCTCCATGTATGCCTCCAAAGGATGGCAATTTTCATCTATTGTATTATAATCATGTTACAGACATATTTACATATTGGAAGGTAATAGAAACTTCAGTTATTGGCACTATTCCTATGTGTTAATTGTGTTATTTTTCAGTATTTTTCTGCATAATTTGTTAAATTCTTGAGTCGTGAGGATTCTCTTAGCTCCTATATCTTATTGTGAATCAGATTTTCATAGTGTATATGCATAAAATATGGAAAGATAATATGAAGGTGAAATAAGAATAGAGGGAAAAGGGATTCAATTTTTTTGAGGGTAAAAAATATGAGTCTAACACTTTCAAGTAGCCTATTCTGAAAGATGGATTAATAGAGAATGAACCTACATGGTACAAGAAATTAGTGTAGGTTAAATATTGGAAATGCGGAGGTCAAAAATACCTTCCCAACTTTCTTGAGAGGAAGGACAAGGATGACAAAATGTACAATGTGAAGGAAGAATCTACAGTGGGGAATGTTGTTCAAAGCTTTGCTAAAATTTATGCATCCTTGGATAATCACCAAGTAGACTACTAGTCTCGAATGATCGAAATTGAAGCTAAAGTAATTAATTTACCAATTTCAATTTTGATTAATTCTAGAGCTTTGTTCAATTATATAAATGCCATCGGAAGATGCAAGTTAGTGAGTTGTATATTTCCTAAGCACAGGATGGTGCAGTTATCTATGGGAATGAGAAGAAAAATCACATCCATAGTTGAAGAATGTCAATTTTTAATGAATTGGTTGCATACCAACTTTTATTTGGATGTGATTCCTATGTGGCCGTATGACTTGTAGCTTTGGATGGAATGGTTGGAGTCACAGTATGTGATTCTTGATTTTCGAAGAAGAATCATGACATGCTTGGATGATGAGGGTAAATCCATGCAAGTGAATGGAATTCCCATACCAGTTTAAATGAGATAAATATCCTACATACATATTAAAAGGTACATTTGGAATTCTTTATAGCTATACATTATCCGCATTGAGGAATTACCAGTAAACATGGAGTCGTGCACCAAAGTAATTCAATGCTCAATGAACTTGAAGATGTATTCTAGGATGTGCATGGGTTTCCACCATTGTGGGACATTGATTTTACCATTGATTTAAAACATGGTGCGATGTCGATGTCTAAAGAAATTTACATAATGAATACCCTGCAATATTAGAAATTATAGATGCAATTGGAATAATTGCTAAAGAAGGGCTATATACACCCTAACATTTCTCCCCGGGGAACTCCAATGGTATTTGTAAGGAATAAAGATGGAATTTTTAGATTATGTGTGGAATAATAGAATTTAAATAAATCTAGCATAAATAATAGGTATCCATTGCTAAGGATTGAAAACCTCTTTGATAAATTGAGAAGGAAACAAATGTTCTCTAAGATCGATTTGAGATCTAGGTATCACCAAGTGCACATAAAATATGAAGACATCAATAATACTACCATATGGACCAAGCATGGGAATTATGAATACACAGTGGTTCCCTTTGGGTTAACAAATTCCCTAGCCACGTTCATGTATTTGATGAATAGTGTATTCAAAGAGTTTTTGGATAAATTCATCATATTATTTTTTAATGATATACTGATCTATTCTAATAAGAAGAAGAGCATGAAGAGAATATCAAGATTACTTTGTATATTCTAAGCGAGAACCAACCATATGATAAGCTTATAAAATGTTCATTTTTCTATAAACAACTATTATATTTGGACCACATCATCTCTGAGGAGGGTGTAGCAGTGGACCCTATTAAGATAAAATCTATACAGGAATGGCTTACTCCTAAAAATGAGACATAAGTCATATCTTTGATAGGATTGGCATGTTATTACATAATATTCATAGAATATTTCTCTCATATTGCAAATCCAATCACATCCTTGTAAAAGAAGGGTGTGAAGTTCATCTAGAGTGAGAAGTGAGAAGACAATTTTAGATTATTGAAGTGGTTGCTTGATTGTGCTCCAATTTTAAAACTTCTAGACCCACAGAAGGATTATGTGTTATGTATCGATGCATCATTGGAAGGACCCGATGGAGTTTTAATGAAAGATGGACATGTGATTTTCTATGAATCATGGAAGTTTAACGAGCATGAAAAGAAATATTCTACTCATGATTTGGAGTTAGATGCTATTGTTCATACACTCTAGATGTTGAGGCATTACCTCATGGGGCACGAGTTTGAGATAAAAAATGATCTTCACAATTTAAAGTACTTGCTTGAGCAATCTCATCTAAATTTTAGATAAGCTAGATGGATTGAATTCCTAAGTTAGAGTCAATTTTGACATCAAGTATATTAAGTTAAAGAGAAATGACTGGCTAATGCACTCGGTAGAGGAATCCAACTAATGAAATTTTCAACCATCAATGAATATAAATAAGATATGAATATAATATTTCTTGAGGCATTGAAGGAAGATGACCATTATCTACAAGTTGCAGTAGTATTGAATTCAAGAAGTATTAAATTGAGCACATAGATCTATAGACAAACACATAACTCACAAAATAGATCACACAATTTACTCAACAATTGAAGAATGAAACAGTGCAAAAATGGCTTGCAGTTGTGAATTCTTTCATTAATAAAAAAAGTAATCAGATAATAATTACAATGAAGTACAATGGCTTTAATAGCCACATGAAATTCGAATCCACATGAGGAAATTTGAAATGATAGACTCTACTTGACTGTATGTAACTAACACCTTGTATAAATCACTATCGGAGGACTCAATAGTTAACTGACCTTATCTAAACCATAACCGAAGTTCATCAGAGCTCTAAAACACAACTCAAGTGTTACATTCAGTGTTGAATAAGGCTAACTGACTGTGGTAGGTGAGAAATGTGCCCCTCCTCAGTGCAGTCATGTAAACCTAGCACCAATTGAATGTAGAGGACTAGAACTGAATGTAACTGATGCCTAACTTAGCTTGACTAGTCATTAACTAAATTGAACTGACCTTGGTTGGTTTTGGCAATCCTAGTGGCTCCTAAATTGTAGGGATTTGTCTATGAGGCTCCTAAACGGATGCAATTAAGTGCAATTAGTGGTAGTAAGCCTGAATTAGTGTTCCCTACACTTTAGTAACTGAAACATGTACCCCAATTAGGCCAAGTGGACCTAATGGTGCTAATGATTAAAAATAGACTGGATGGACTCTCGATTTAGACATGACTCCTGATTTGGACATATGACCAAATTGGACAAGGGAGGATTAATAATCCTAACACCCCCCCTGAATGTTAACTTGGACAATCTGTGGGCCCTGGTAACTCAGACCATAGGTCACCCATTACATCAAGTAAAATAAACTAACTGCTTAATACAAGGAGCTGGGGAAAAAACCACATGGGAAAAAATCCCCCCCTCTATCTAAGCAGGCAAAATCAGCTCTCAAGTTTGAAAAAATTGAAAATATGTTGCTGCAATCTTCGTCTTTGTGAGGTAGTGAAGCAGCATGCATGGTGTGTTGTGCACAGGTATTCTGGGGCCTGGCATGTAGAATTCTCCTTCTTCTCCAAAACTGATGATGGAAGGAAGGAGGAATGTAACCTTTGTCTCTTGCTGAATGAAGAGGTGTATGATCATATCCATTCTTCTGAATGTAGTTAGACTGAGCCCTTGCCATATAGAATCTTACAGGGAGTCTATTGCATCTGTTTAAAGGAGGTAAGATTGCTTGGAATAGTGCAAGGGTCTTTCCTTTCTGAGTGTCAGGTGAGTTTCCTGTCATCTTCCTAGCTTCCAGTTTGGAAGTAGGGACTGAATCTAGATTTGAGTCACCCTAAATCTCAATTTCATAAACTGATAAAGATGGATCTAAAATACTAGTAGAAGCTGTAAAAGAAGTAGATGCAATGATTTTACCTTCCCTTGCAAGTGGCTGCTAAGAGTGCACTGGTTCTGAAGGAGCCATGAAATGTGAGAACTCATATGCTCTTGAAGCATGATTTGTAGTACCCTTTTTTATGATGCTCCCAGTAGAGATATATGTGATCTCCACTGAGTTAGGAAAAAATATCACTCGCTTTGGAGATCCAGTATGGGTCATTTGATAGACAGATAACAGGTTTGAAGCTAGGGAGGGAACAAATAACAGATCTTTGAACCTTCCATGTTCAAGCTTGATAGATCCCTTCCCTTTTGTTTGGACTTTACTGTTATTTCCCATCTGAATACTAGGACCATAAAAGGACTGAAAAGAAGAGAATGATTCTCTGGATGCATCCATATGGTTGGAAGCTCCAGAATTAATGAGGAAGACATGTGCTGATGTGCAGCAAGCCTTCAGTGCATGGCCTTTCCTTTGGTATTCTTCATCTTCTTCTTCTTCAGAGTCATCCTTCCTTGCGCTAGAAGGTACAAAAATGTTATGTTTCTTCAAAGGAAGAGCCATTTCATCAAGTTGTCTTCTCACATAAGAGCTTTCTAAATGAAAGACCCTTCCATAGTAAGAGCATAGGAACTTTCCTTTTCCATTCTTCTTGCTTCTCTTCGAACTTGAAGGCTCTTTTGACTGCTCTTTCTTCATAAGAGACTCATCTCTTTGCTTCCCTTTGTCATTCGCTACCTTATCTCCTCTTGCAACTAGATCTAGATCATTGGAATATCGAATGATCCCCATTTGGATCAATTTATCATTCTCAGAAATAAGATATTGGATGAAGGAATTAAGAGTGAGAATATTCCAATTTGGAGTAGTGAGCCTTACTGTTTGGAAGGTGGATACAAATACTGAGTAGTATGCATTGAGCTTTGTGATAATTGAAAGGATGAGATGATCTTCATCCTTCTCCACTTTGCATTGCTTCAACTGATATATCAGGTTCTTGAACTTTGTGAATAATTCATTCAGTGATTCAAAGTTGGATGGATTAAGAGCGATCCAATCATTTTCTAGCTGATGGATCTTCATCTCATCCGCAGCTTATCAAATAAGGAGGCAAGATTGTCCCAAACCTCCTTGGGATTCTTCAATCCTTGGATGTGGAATCAAAGATCTCTAGAGACTGAGGAGAGCAAGTGTCCATGGGCTTCATCAAGCCTGTTCTAGTACTTTTCTTTGCCATTATCTAAAGATGGCACTGCCTCTGTTTCTTCTATGAGTTTGAAGAGCTGCTTGGTGTGGAGCATTACCACCATGTATTCCTTCCACTTGTGATAGTTTAAGGGAGTGAGAGGCTCTACTGGATGAGCCATTTTGAATGCAGTAAGAAGGACTGAGTTGCTATAGAGAATGTCATGAGAAGAAAGAGTTGCTTGTAGCGAATGCTATAACAAAAGATGATAACCTGTCACACAATCAAACATACAAAGTAAGGTTGACAGTATACACTTTTGGAATTTCCTTCACACCCAGCATAGTTGATCAATCATGCTTGATCAATAATTTCCTAACTTGGGATATTAAGTGGTAAATTCTCTGCTTCTGGTGCAGTACTAGAAGGAGAAATTTGCTCAAAAAAAATGATCTAGCTAGAGATCTGAGGATGAGAGGTTTCTTTTCCACCGAGGCTATGATACCGTATTAAATTGAGCACATAGATCTGTAGACAAACACACAACTCACAAAATAGATCACACAATTTACTCAGCAATTGAAGAATGAAACAATGAAAAAATGGCTTGCAGGTGTGAATTCTTTCATTAATAAAAAAAGTTATCAGATAATAATTACAATGAAGTACAATGGAATTAATAGACACATGAAATTCGAATCCACATGAGGAAATTTGAATTGATAGACTCTACTTGACTGTAGGTACCTAAGACCTTGTCTAAACCACTATCGGAGGACTCAATAGTTAACTGACCTTGTCTAAACCATAATCGGAGTTCATCGGAGCTCTAAAACACAACTCAAGTGTTACATTTAGTGTTGACTAAGGATAACTGACTATGGTAGGTGAGAAATGTGCCCCTCCTAAGTGTATTCATGTAAACCTAGCGCTAACTGAATGTAGAGGACTAGAACTTAATGTAATTGACTCGTAACTTAGCTTGATTAGTCATTAACTGAACTGAATTGACCTTGGTTGGTTTTAGCACTCCCAGTGGCTCCTAAATTGTAGGTATTGGTCTAGGAGGCTCCTAAACTGATGCAATTAAGTGCAATCAGTGGCAGTAAGCCTCAATTAGTGTTCCCCACACTTTAGTAACTGACACATGTGCCCCATATAGGCCAAGTGGACCCAATGGTGCTAATGACTAAAAACAGACTAGATGGACTCCTGATTTAGACATGACTCCTGATTTAGACATATGACCAAATTTGACAAGGGAGGATTAATAATCCCAACAGGAAGAAGGCCTTTAAAGTTTTCGAAGTATTCATTGATTGAAGATGGAACTCTTCAATTCAATGGATAATTTTTCATTCCATATAAAGGTGACTCGAAGAAGATTATATTGCAAGAAATGCACAATGTGCCTTATGCAGGTCACGCAAGTTACCATAAGAATTTAAATGAAGTTAAGAAAGAGATTTATTGGTTAGGCATAAAGAAGGAAATATCCAAGTACATTGCTTAGTGTCTGGAGTGTCAAAGGGTGAAAGCAGGGCATAAGCATCATGTCAGTATAATCCATCCATTTCTTATACAATAATGGAAGTGGGATGCAACGACCATTGATTTCATTACCAAGTTTCCAAGTACACTGCAACAACATGACTTTGTTATGGTGGTGGTTGACAAGTTGACAAAGTCATCCCACCTTTTACCTATATAGTAAAACTTTAAGGTATCCATGGTTTTAGAGATATACATGAAGAAAATTTCCAGGTTACATGGAATTCCTAAGAAAATAATTTCATATTAGGATCCAAAGTTCACTTCAAAATTTTGGAGGGTTTTGTTCAATAAATTTATAACTAAGCTAAACCTTAGCAACATATCATCCATAGTGACATGAACATACATAACAAGTGAATCAAATCATAGAGTACATGCTCTGAATTTATGTAATGGAACATCCCAGTAAGTGGGAAGATTACTTATATTTAGTGGAATTAGTGTATAGAAATGGTTACCAAGCATCATTGAAGATGAGTCCATTTGAAGCATTCTATGGTAAAAAGTGCAGTGTTCTAGTGAATTGGGACAATCCTATGGATAAGCTGGTTGTGGGGAAAGAAATGATTCAAGAAATGGAACAATAGGTAACCAAGATTAATAAGAATTTGAAGACTTCTCAGGATAGGAAAAAAGAGATATGGAGACAAATACAGGGTGCATAAAGAGTTCCAAGTTGGGGACATAGTATTTTTGGAGGTTAAAAGTAGGAAAATTTCATTGTGGTTGGGTACCTACAAGAAGTTGGATGGTAGATTATGTGGACCATTTGATGTCCTAAGCATAATCAGGATAGTGGCATAGGAACTTTCTCTTCCTCCTATGATTAAAGTGGAACCTGAAGGGGCAATCCAATTTCATATCGTAATTTTGATTCTAGACAAAAGAACAGAGACTATCAGGAACATGGACATAGATTATGTAAATGTATAATGGAACCACTACAACCTTGAAGAAACAAACTAGGAGCGATAAGTTAAGATGACATAAGAGTACCCCCATCTATTTTGAAGACTGTTATATGCAAGTAAATGTTTGTAAAGTTTAGTCAGAAATTTTTAACATTGAAAACATTGAGGATGGTGTACATTTTAAGGCAGAGGGGAATGTAACACCCCTAGACTAAACCACCAATTTATAAATGTGTTAATGTAAATGTTTATGAGTTTCTAGGTGGCAGAAATCTTTTTATGTTTCTAAAAAATAATATAAAATATAAATTTTCCTTGGATGAGTTAGAACACTAGATGACTGGGGACTCATGTATTCACCTAGGACAGAGAGGAGGGGGTTTGTATGTATCCTAGGGGGATAATTTTATGACCTTGTGTAACCTTGCATACCTTATAATATTTTAAGTAACCTTTAATATTATTGATTAATCATGTAAACCTAATTTATGAGTTAAAAGATGGGTTAAGTGGAGGTTAGTTGTAATGCTAAAAAGTGTTGCATTGAAGTGAAAGATCCATTCAAAAATTGAATCAAACTTGGGGAAAGAGTCCCGAGGTGGTGGAGAGGGAAAACGCAGACTGGTCCAGGTAGGGAGGAGTTCATGTAACGTAGGAGGAACAATGTCGAATGTAGTTTGATGAACAATGTTTTCTAAAGAAAAGTTTAGAAGCAGAGTATGTTGAACAGTGTGTGTTGAAGTACAATTCAGAGGCGGATTATGTCAAATGTAACATGAAAAAAATAATGTGTAGAAGGTAGAGTTCAGTGTGAAAAAGAATTGGGATGTGAATTTAGAACACTAATATTTATGCCAATTGGAATCATTGGTGGACTATGAATCCATCTACTGAACTAAAGTGAAGTGTGCAGTTCAACTATTATGCAGTGGTAGTTGGGATGGTTGGAAACCTAAGTGCCCATGCCCTAACATGCAAAACTTTGTTGTTGAATTCTTTCCCTATTTTTTCCTCTAGTATATCTAATGAAATCATAAACAATTCATGAATTTAATTTAGTGCATTTCTAAGCACAAAGGACATTGGTGGTTATCATTGTTGTTCTAGTAGAGTGAAGTGAAGGTAAAAAACTTGATAGTTTTAAATGGATTTGGTAGTAAGCCAATAAATATTGATTTTCAAGTGAGGAATCCTGAGAAACTTGGGGTTCCTAAGATGTATTGTAGTGAATGCATGATTCTCAGCTCTGGTGTGGAGTTCTAATTAGATATATATGAGAATAACTACCTATCGTTGGGTGGAGCATGGCTTCCATGAAGCCAATTTCCATCCAGTTTGAGTTTTGATAAGTTCAAGAAATGTTATGTTAATTCTAAAATGAATAAATTTATGTTGTTGTCATAGAGATAAAATGTATGAATGCTTATTCCTTAATTTACGATTTGTTAAGAAATATGTAAATGTTTTGATAAAGAAACGGTGACATGACTTGTTTGTGGGAGTTGGTTAATGAATCCATGTCTGGGTATGAAATTCTTCATGCTTGGTATTGTAGAATAAAGGAGTTTGTTCAATAGTTATCTTTTGAATACCTTGTATATGTTGAATATTGTTGAATTCGTTACATTGCTCAATGTTTCCCAAGATTGTAATTGGTTAAATTTGTAAATAGTTTGTTAAGTGTTTCTGAATGTAATGTGTTTGTAGTTTTTATATAATTTTTAAGAGAATGGAATTTGAATATTTGAGTTGGTCTAAAATTCCATTACATAACTCAAGATACGAATTGCATGTTTTTCTTTCATATTTTGACCCAGTTTTCTTAAGAACTCTTTAAGTCTATTTGAGCTTTGGGGGTTCTATTGGAAACCTATAGATGGTCATTTCCATCCTGTGGTCATGCTATTCTTAGTTATTTCCCCCAAAATTCAAGGTTTGTTTGTGTGTCGATGGGTTTATTAGGTTAGACTAGTGCATAAACCTTGTTATTCAACATGTCAGAACATTATAGGATTTTCAAAGATGTTTTCCCGAATTTTCCATGCATGCATGCATGTGTGTGTGTGTGTGTGTGTGTTGAAACCAGAGAGATGTTGATTATTTGTTGATTTTTATCTTATGATCTCTTTCACCATTTTTCTCTGAAGCTTGTTGGTTTTGTGTACGAAAGTTTGTCTTTTAGATTCCCTAGGTTAGGTGAACTAGTCTATGTGGACAAGTTTACTATGGATGGCATCCACAAGTGTGTTGAAATAATGTAGCTATGGAATATATTCTATCGTACTTCTTATTATATTATTATTTTCCCTCCCTTCTAGAAATTTCATTCCTATAATTACAAATTTCATTGATGTACTTGGTCATGTAAAATTATTGAGGTTAAACCTCTGTTGTAAGTAGGGTCAATAGTACCCACAAATTTGTGGTTACATTGGCTGTTAGAGTCTCCCTAGGAAATTCGGCCCTATTATAGAGGTGAAGTCGACGTTGTTGGATTATTATACTTCCTAGCTGATGTGTATAAAAATATCTGAGGGGCCCTCCTTGTTTGGACACACTCATAACTTAATTGGGTTCAATAGAAAGAGAAAGAGGAATGCATTTGGATGAGAAGAAGCGCTCTATATTAGTCTTTTGGTCTTACACTGTACTTGGTTGGATTCTATATCAAGGAAGTTTTTCTAGGTTTTATTACCCACAAAGGTTTCCTAGGATAAATATTTATGTATTCTTTGTCTTGTTGTTCTTGTTATTATTTCAGTGATCCTCTTATTATTGGGCACAAATTTTTTAAAAATATAACATGGTATTAGAGCTAACTTGAAAGAAGACATTATGCAGTAGTTTCTCGCATTATAAGAAGGTAGGGTTTTCTATTCCAAACAATGCCCTCGCCATATAAGGTGGAAAATAAGGATAGATCAAGTCACCCTAGGAGGGAGCATATTTCTGTGGTGGAAAAATTCAATTCTGAATATTTTCAATTTTTAACCTCACACTACTGCTAGGAGGAACTAAGGAATCATATTTTTCAAGGTTCCATCCAGAAATTTAGGAAAATCAAGATATAGTTTATCTCTCCTTGTAGAGGTTCATATTTTCCCTCAATAATTCTTGAAAGTAACCATAAATGGAAAATTAGGGGTTTCGTCTCAAACCCTAGGTCATACTAAATAAAGTTCTAGAATCAGTCCTCAAATTGGTAAGTACTATCTCCCTTATTTCCATTTAAGGTTCTCAATCATTTAAGATGAAAAGAAACACCAAGATGGATGAGAGTCTTGAAGGAGCAAATAAATTAATAGAATAGAAGTACAAAGTCATGCTCATCCTTGAAGAACATGACCTTGAAGGCCATGTCAAAGATGATGTCCCATAACTTGAAGGGAATGAAGCAAAGGAAAAGTAGAAGAAGGATATGATCAAGACTAAGAGGATCATAGTTGACTCTATCAAGGATCACTTTGATTCCTCAAGTATACTTAAAGAAGGCTCCAAAATAAATGTCCGATGCATTGACCACTCTCTTTGAAGGAAATAATGTCAACAAAAGAATGACCTTAAGAAATAAACTTAAGGGAGTGAATATCCATAAGGAATAATCTATGAAGTAATACTTGACCATACTATCTCTGATCAAAGAACAATTAGATGCTATTGGATACATGGTGTAAGAAGTAGAAGTTGCAATGACCACCTTGAATGGTATCCCAAGAGATTGGAAATATTGTATCAAAGGAATATGTGCTAGAAGAAAGCTCACCAAGTCCAGCGGATTTTGGGAAGAATGCATGCATGAAGAAGGAAGAACAACCAAAAGAGAAGAAAATATAAATGATGATGAAGATCAAGTTTATAAGCTCATGCAAAGAAAGGGTCAAACAAGAGAAAGGATTGTGATCAATATCCCAAAATCAATCAAAATGTTTTAAGTAACTCAAGACCCAAGAGAGAATTCTCATTTTTTGAATGTTTCATATGTCACAAAATGGAACAAGTTGCAAGAAATTTGTGCACTCAAAGAAAAAAATTTAAGAAGGGAAATATGAAGTTCCATTCCCATACAATTGAATATGATGAACCAGAAAAAGAAAAGAGCAATGAAGATGAAGACTCTCTTGCAGAATATGTTTTTATTTCATCCCTTACAAGATCGGTTTGTCATGGAAGTGACACTTGGATTGTAGGCAATTGAGCTTCCAAACATATGATAGGTTATAAACACTCTCTCCAATGTCTTGTTCATAAATAATCTCCTTACAAAGTAAATCTTAGATATGACTATCAATATCCCATCAAAGGAATGGGAGAATCCTTTTACAAGTTGGACTCCGAAAATTCTATGAAGATGAAGGAGGTCTTATATGTCCTAGGATTGAAAAATAATCTACTTTCTATCTCATCCCTATATAATAAAGGTTTTCGAGTTGATTTTGTAGATGGAAATGTCATGATGTGGCCAAAAGAAAAGACAATAGATGATGGAGTTGTGAAATTGGGGAAGAAGAAGGAGGACTTTACAATTTAAAGGTACATACAAACTCAGATTTAATAGCAAGTACCATCAGCCCATGTGAACTATGGAATATGATACTTTCTCATCTAAACTTCAAAGAACTACCAATTGTGAGCAAGGTAGTCACTATTTTACAAGAAATACAAGTCAACCATGAAGGAATTTGCAAAGGATGTGCTCAAGTGAAGAATACGAAGAGCCCATTTCCAAGTAGAAAAAGGGATATTAGACATTGTCTATTCATACGCATGTGGTACGATGTCATCCACTTCGTTAAGTGGGTGTGTTTATTATTTTTCTTTTATTGATGACTATTTCCGCAAAACTTGGATTTATTTCTTGAAAGGAAAAGATGATGTATTGGAAAGATTCAAAGAAATAAAGGCTCTTGTAGAGAATCTATCTGAAAACAAGATCAATAGCTTGGGATCTAATAGTCAAGGAGAATTCACTTCAAATGACATAAAATATTTCTACAAAGAAGTTAGGATTAAGAGGGATATCACCACACCATATAATCCTCAACAAATGGAGCATAAATAACAAAGAATAGAACCATTATGGAACATGTGAAAGCCATGATTCATGATCAATACCTACCCATGCACCTATGGGTTGAATAATCTAGAACTATAATGTATGTTCCGAATAGAATCTTGCATAGTTCTCTTGGGAACAAAACCCCAGAATAAATGTTTATAGGAGAGAATATTGAAGTCATCCACTCAACGATATTTGGTTTCACTATATTTTACATGTTCCCAAGGAGAAAAGATCAAAAGTGGACCCTTTCGAAAAGAAGGAAATATTTGTTTGATACAATGACCAGTCAAAAGATTATAGATAAGTTGTATATTCTAGGTTATCACCATATCGAGATCAACATATATATTATATTTAATGAATATTAATCTTTCAATAAGTCTACAAAGAACCATGCTAATGAATATCAAGAACAAAAACATGAATCTCATAGAGTTGAAGAAACCTATAAAATACCAGTCTGCACTGATGAAAAAGAGAAGTTGCCAGAGGAACATGACATGACATATCCTAAAAGGCCTATGGAGACACCCTGGGAAATGATTTCACAAAAGAGGAGAGAACTTCAGTTTGAGATGTCATCAAAGGTGCATAAAAATATGGATCTCTAGAAGGAAGAAAAAGATCAGGGCCCTATTCCAGCTATATAGGCTTGATGTCTAATCTTGTTGATGTAGAACCCACCTATTTTGAAGAATCTACAAATAAGAAAGAGTGGATGGATGCAATGATCGAAGAATACCAGTCTATTATAAAGAATGATGTTTAGGATGTAGTATCAATACCAAGAGAGAAGTCAATTGTTTCTTCAAAGTGGATATTTAAGACAAAACATTAGGTAGACAAAAGTATTGAGAAGTATGAGGAAATATTCATAGCTTGAGGATTATCACAAAAAGAAGGAATTTATTATGAATAAATTTCACACCAGTAGAAATATATACCTCAATTGGAACTATCCTTACCTTAGTATCCAAGATGAAATGGAAGCTACACCAAATGGATGTAAATACGACATTTCTTAATGGTGTGATAGAAGAAGAAGTATACATTGAACAATCTCCAATTTTTGAAAACCATGATAGAAATTCACATATATGCAGATTGAAGAAAGAATTATATGGGTTAAAGCAAGCACCCAGAGCGTTGTATGGAAGAATTGATGGATTTATGATGATCTTGGTATTTACCAAAATTAAATAATATTCCAACATTTACTATAAGGTTCTTGGTAAAGGTATTATGATTATGTTGCTTTATGTTGATGATGTTTTCCTCACAGGTGATGAAAATATTATTAATGAATGTAACAAGTAGCTTGTTGCTAAATTTGAAATGAAATGTTTTTGTATAATGTGACTATTTTCTTAGTCTTGAAGTGTGGAATTTCCCATATGAGATATTCCTAAATCGAGGAAAATATGTTTTTGAGATACTAAAGAGATTTGGGATGATAGATTACAAATATATGAACACTCTGACAGTGACTAAATTGAACTTGTTGAATGATCATTCCTCATATACAATGGATGTTATATTATACCGACATGTTATTGGTTCACTGATGTATCTAAAAAATACAAAACCATATATATGTTTTGATGTAAACACATTGATTCATTATATGGTAGAGTCTCGAAATGCTTACCTAGTTACAACAAATCATGAGATGAGGTACCTTAAGGGTACATTGGATTGTGGCCTTAGATATGCAACAGATGGTGAAATTAGAATACATGGTTATACAAATTCATATTGGGTTGGGAGAACTAATGATAATAAGAGTACCTCACAATTCTATTTCAATTTGGGATCAGGTGTCATCTCATGGATTAGTAGAAATAAGACTTGTGTTCTTCTTAGTAAAACAAAGTTTGAATATATTGCTGGATGTTTATCCTGTAATGAAGAAAATTTTGTCCTCAAGTTGTTGACATGATTGTTCGATACATAGATGGATGTGATTGATATCTACTACAATAATCATAGTTGGATCAAGATGAGAGAGAACTCGGTATTTCATGACAAGTCAAAACACATAGATAAAAAAGTTCCATTATATTTGATACATCGTGCAAAAAGGAGTTGTACAACTCCAATATGTTCCTACAAAGGAACAAGTGGACGATTTATTCACTAAGCCTCTATCTAGTGTAAAGTTCGAATACTTTTGAGACAACCCTAGGATAGTACGAAAGGAACTCCTTCGAAATAGGGGGTATGATGATGATGATGTTATTGTAGGTTTCTCTTTGTAGTGGTGTGACATATTATTATAGGTATGGTATGTTTGTATAGGATTCTTTGGACCTAAGGGGTTGTTGATGTATTTGTAACTTCGGAATGTATTCACTTGTATATTTTGTATTTCATTTCATTGTACCCCGATGGATATTTTTGTTCCTTCGATTGGGAGAGTCATTAATATAATAAACCCATGTAAAGTCATTGAGGTTAACCCTCTATTGTATGTCAAGGAAATAGTCCCCATAATTGAGCGGTATTAGGGTTATTAGACCCTCCTAGTGAGGTCATCCCTGTAGAGCAATTGTCAAGAGGAAAACAAGTATAAATAGAGAGTGAGACTCTCTATTTGAAGCATACACTCACTCAACTATAGTGCATGAGTGAGAGAAGAGGATCTCACACATGTGAGAGAGAGAACAACTTCCGGAGATCATATTTGTGTCTTTGGGTTTTACTTTTTCTATTGGTGCTCATTTTATCTCTGGGGAATTTGTTGGGTTTTCTCCTTTATGGTTTCCCCGAGGAAAATTCTTTGTGTCTCTTGTCTCTTGTGATTATTTTTGTGCATGTTATTGTCTCAGATAAGATCCTAGATCATATTAATTAAATGATAAAATTCTAGAGCTCATCCGAGAAGAAGACATTGTGTAGCTACAGAATATAGGGATTCTTACTTTTCTATCTCTCTCCAAATATCATCAGCAAAAGGAGGCTAGGATAAATCTTCATTGAAGGGAAAATCTTTCTGTTGAAGCAGAATTTGATTTCGGGCATTTTCATTTTTTGACCTGTCACTGCTATGAGAAATTAGGGATTTTCACAGAAGACAAATTTTTGAATGATCCCAACATAGGATTTCTCTCCTCCTCAAAATCAAAATTTAAAGACCAATATTGAATTTTTTGGTTGGGTAAGACTCTGGGAAATTCAAACCCTAATTTGACCCCGAACCAGAAAATCAAGACTCCAAAGATCAACTCCAGATCCTGTTCAGGAATCTCAAATTGCTAAGATCTAAATCTCTTGTATTTACATTTGAGTTTCTCATTAAAAGATGAATCAGAGCAGTTTCACTGTACAACCGAAATACAACTGCAATGGAAGCTAATGGAAAATAGGGTTTCATGGATGAAAAAACCCTAAAATACTAAAACTAGTAGTTTTGGTACATTCACTATATCTCTATATTGGAGAAGGATCAAGAGCCGAAACTTTTACAAAAAAAAATATAAATTCCTTATGTACTCTGTGTAAAATTTTAAGCCTCTGATTTGCTATTTTTTGACCTGTCACTGCTACGAGAAATTAGGGATTTTCACAGAAGACAAATTTTTGAATGAGCCCAACATAGGATTTCTCTCCTCCTCAAAATCGAAATTTAAAGACCAATATTGAATTTTTTGGTTGGGTAAGACTCCGGGAAATTCAAACCCTAATTTGACCCCAAACCAGAAAATCAAGACTCCAAAGATCAACTCCAGATCCTGTTCAAGAATCTCAAATTGCTAAGATCTAAATCTCTTGTATTTACATTTGAGTTTCTCATTAAAAGATGAATCAGAGCAGTTTCACTGTACAACCGAAAAACAACTACAGTGGAAGCTAATGGAAAATAGGGTTTCATGGATGAAAAAACCCTAAAATACTAAAACTAGTAGTTTTGGTACATTCACTATATCTCTATATTGGAGAAGGATCAAGAG
>LPNX010435096.1:11465-107708 GCA_001517045.1 Pseudotsuga menziesii
TCCTTTCTATTTCGAGAACAGTTTTATATTCCCTACTGAATAGGGCCAACCACGTGAAGGTGGAAGCTCATATGCCCCCCCCTCCCCATATCGCTCTCAATTCCCCATACCCAATAAATGATATTGTTTACATAGGAAACATTTAAACATTCATTCATAAATAGGCTAGTCATCAAAACATATAAACATAAAAACATTGAATCATAATGAGGTAATTCATATAAACAATGTTTTAGACTAACAACATCAATATACATCCAAATACAAGTCATGAATTTATACATTTACTTTTTCTTTGATTTCTGTTTTTTGGCATTGAAATAATTGACGATAATTGGGATATTATCATCATCATTTGGTGGATTATCTACAAATCCATGTCCTACTAGTGTTTTTGTTTCCATTCCCTCATGTATCATACTTCTTGTACGTCGTTGTGTAGGGCGTGGAGGCAGTTCTGAAGGGGCGTGAACTGCAACAACGAAAATGGGCATATCGATATGTTGAAATATTATTGAAATCAATAGTTCATCATTTTGATTAAAATTACAATATTTCTCTTTACTTGTCTATGTAGATGTGACAGCTGGTGTGTTAGTTGTTTATCTACTTGCTAATTCCTCTTGCGGTTCACCCTCCCGAGTTTCACGATCTTCGATCAAAAGAAGAAAATTTATAAGTATATGTTAGGAAATAAATATCTATAATCATAGTAGATATTTCTATTTCCAAAGCACACACACCAGGATGGTCACTCTACTCCCCACTATCATGGGACATGCACACCCCAACATCAGTTGGTACATGCAGAGTACTGCTAGATTCAATGTTGCAGTTGCACTGTTGCTTAAAAGAAAACATAAATATTTAGTTATGGGTGATATAATAAAAACTGAATATACTTTAATAGTATACTGCAATGATTTCCTTATTCATTTTATTTACCTGCATCTGCATCATTGGGGAGATTGGAGTCTGCCCCTAGATTTTCCGATATTCAATCACACTTTTAAAACCATACTTGAAACTAAGCTTTAGGTCTTCCTCGGTGGCAGTGTTAGGATTATTAATCCTCCCTTGTCCAATTTGGTCATATGTCTAAATCGGGAGTCATGTCTAAATCAAGAGTCCATCTAGTCTATTTTTAGTCACTAGCACCATTGGGTCCACTTGGCCTAACTGGGGCACATGTTTCAATTACTAAAGTGTGGAGAACACTAATTGAGGCCTACTGCCACTGACTGCACTTGCATGCATAGGTTTAGGAGACTCCTAGACCAATCCCTACAAGTTAGGAGCCACTAGGAGTGTTGAAACCAACGAAGGTCAGTTCAATTGAGTTGGTCACTAGTCAAGATAAGTTAGGATTCAGTTACATTCAGTTCTAGTCCTCTACATTCAGTTAGCACTAGGTTTTCATGGTTGCATGCACGAGGGACGCATTTCTCACCTACCATAGTCAGTTAGCCTCAGTCAACACTGAATGCAACACTTGAGTTGTGTTTTAGAACTCAGATGAACTTTGGTTATGGTTTAGACAAGGTCAGTTAACTATTGAGTCCTCCGACAGTGATTTAGACAAGGTCTTAGTTACCTACAGTCAAGTAGAGTCTAATCATTCGAATTTCCGCATGTGGATTCGAATTGCATGTGGCTATTTAAGCCATTGTACTTCATTGTAATTACTATCTAATTACTCTTTGATTAATGAAAAGCATTCACAGCTGCAAGCCATTTTTGCACTATTTCATTCTTCAATAACTGAGTAAATTGTGTGATCTATATTGTGAGTTGTGTGTTTTTCCATAGATCTATGTGCTCAACTTAATATGGTATCAGAGCCTCGATGGATAGGGAACTTCTCCTCCTCATATCTCCTACTGGATCATTTTTGAACAAAATTGCTCCTTCCTGCTCTGCACTAGAAGCAGAAGGTTTACCACTTAATACCCCAAGTAAAGGAATTGTTGATCAAGCTTGCTTGATCAAATTTTCTGGGTGTGATGAAAACATGAAATGTGCAGGATGTCGACCTTACGGTGCCCCTTTTGTGTTTTTTTAGGTACAACTTCGAATGGGTTCATCAGTTCCTCTTCTCTCCCTATTCTCAAACTATTCAGAATGGAAGAAGAAGATGATTGCATTTCTGATGAGACGAGGTCTTTATGGGGTGTCTATTGGACTTGGTGAAGAGTGTTTTATTGAGAATGACTGGCTAAATAAATGTGATGCATATTTTGGAAGAATAGCACTGGGTCTTTCTCCTAGCTTGCGCTACCTCAGTAGATCTATTCAAGACCTAAAGGAACTTTGGACAAGATTGGACAAAAACTTTGGAATGATTGATGAGGATCATAATAGCAATTTGGAGAGAATATCCAGCACCATAATAATTCTTGATCCAAAACTCTCAGCCTCCACTCTCTCTGATGAAGTTGTTTAAAATTAAGAAGAAGCAGAATCTTCTACACAGTCAATTCGAATTGAAGACAATCTCCTTGCAGTGACTCCTTCTCCTGATGCTACGGAAGTTCATGCGATCTATGATATCTCATATCCTCGTATTGCTGAAACAGAAGAAGACATTCAAATCTCTAATATCGAAGAAAAATACTACTGCACTTCCATGCAAACATTCACCGATGATTTTCCTTTGAATTCTGTGCAAAATTTACCAGTAATTGCTTCCGAAAGTGAAGAGAAATTTGATTTTTCTCCCTCTAATGTTCCTACTGGTGTGAAAATATGTAATACCTTGGATATTTTGGAAGAAATATCAGATTACCAAAGAAAACCATTCGCTCCCCATGATCTAGATCTTCCAGCAAATTCCTACAAGATTGCATGCACCAAAATTCAGAATTTTGAAGAAGAAGAAAGTTATGCATCCACCGTCTCGGTTAACCATTTATTTGAATATTATATTAACCTTATTGGATATGATATGATATTATTTAGATCTTATCTAATATTTCTTGGTTTAATATATCAAATTCATAATCTTTTAGTACTGCTTGTAGCTGTTCTCATCAACGGTGTGAAGAAACGAGTACCGCAAGTCTCCTACAAAACTGCTGCTGGGTATTTGATTTCATTTCACAGTTTTGGATCTGTTGTAAGCCTATTTAGATCTGATGTACTTTTTGATATGATATTATTTGGTTCATATTTTAAAATCCAAGATCTTTTAGTCATGCTTGTAGCTTTTCTCACCAATTCCGGTGTGAAAAATCAAGTACCGCAATTCTTCCTCAAAATTGTTGCTGGGGTTTTGGTGTTAGTTTCCTCTTATGAGGTTTCTAATATTTTATTATGTGATCATTAGATATTTTAGAAGCTATATCAAACTATGGAGCTCAAGCATTCTCTCTCAACAGTCCCAGTGCTTCTCTACCATTGATCACATGCTCATCTCCTCATAGAACTCGTAAAGATGAACATTTTCTGCATTTGCCTGGACACTTGCTTCTAACACTTGGTGTTGTTCTTACCACTCATGGTTTTCTGTTCATGGCTGTAACATATCAATTTCTTGATGTTAGGATTATTAATCCTCCCCTATCCAATTTGGTCATATGTCTAAATCAAGAGTCTATCCAGTCTACTTATAGTCATTAACACCATTGGGTCCACTTGGCCTAATAGGGGCACATGTTTTAGTTACTAAAGTGTGAGGAACACTAATTGAGGCTCACTACCACTGATTGCACTTGATTGCATCAGTTTAGGAGCCTCCTAGACCAATCCCTACAATTTAGGAGCCATTGGGAGTGCCGAAACCAACCAAGGTCAGTTCAATTCAGTTGATGACTGGTTAAGCTAAGTTAGGAGTCAGATACATCCAGTTTTAGTCCTCTACATTCGGTTAGCACTAGGTTTACTTAACTGAACTCAAGAGGGGCGCATTTCTCACCTACCACAGTGATTTAGCCTTAGTCAACACTGAATGTAACACTTGAGTTGTGTTTTAGAACTCTGATAAACTTTGATTATGGTTTAGACAAGGTCAGTTAACTATTGAGTCCTCCGATAGTCATCTAGACAAGGTCTTAGTTACCTACAGTCAAGTAGAGTCTAATTAATTCAAATTTCCTCATGTGGATTCAAATTGCTTGTGGCTATTAAAGCCATTGTACTTCATTCTAATTATCTATCTAATTACTCTTTGATTAATGAAAAGCATTCACAGCTGCAAGCCATTTTTGCACTGTTTCATTCTTCAATAACTAAGTGAATTATGTGATCTATCCCATGAGTTGTGTGTTTGTCGACAGATATTTAATATGGTATCAGAGCCTCGGAAAACAAGGCACTTCTCCTCCTCAGATCTCCTACTGGATCATTTTTGAGCAAAATTTCTACTTCCAGCTCTGCACCAGAAGCAGAAGGTTTACCACTTAATACCCTAAGTAAAGGAATTGTTGATCAATATTGATCAACTATGCTGTGTGTGATGAAAACCCAAAATGTGTAGGTTGTCAACCTTACGGTGCCCCTTTTGTGTTTTTGCAGGTACAACTTCGAATGGATTCATCAGTTCCTCTTCTCACCCTGTCCTCAAACTATTCAGAATGGAAGAAGAAGATGATTTCATCTCTGATGAGACAAGGTGTCTGTCGGGTATCTATTGGACTCAATAAAGAGTGTTTTAGTGATGTTGACTAGCTGAATAAAAGTGATGGAGCTATTGGAACAATAGCAATGGGTCTTTCTCATAGCTTGCACTACCTCATTAGATCTATTGAAGACCCGAAGGAACTCTGGACAAGATTAAACAGAACCTTTGGAGTGATTGATGAGGATCATAATAGCATTTTAGAGATAATATCTAGCACCATAAGCACTCTTGATCCAAAATTCTTAGCCTCCACTCTCTTTGATGAAGTTGTTCAAGATGAAGAAGAAGCAGAATCTTCTACACAGTCAATTCGAATTGAAGACAGTCTCCATGCAGTGACTTCTTCTCCTGATGCTCTGGAAGTTCATGAGATCTCTGATATCTCATCTCCTCATATTGCTGAAAAAAAAAGACATTAAAATCTCTGATATTGAAGAAAAACACTGCTGCACTTCCATGCAAACATTCACCGGTGATTTTCCTTTGAATGCTGTGCAAAATTTACCAGTAATTGCTTCCGAAAGTGAAGAGAAATTTGATTTTTCTCCCTCTAATGTTGTTGCTGGTGTGCAAATATATGATACCTTGGATATTTGGGAAGAAATATCAGATTACCAAAGTGATCCATTCACTCCCCATGATCTAGATTTTCCAGCAAATTCCTGCAGGATTGCATGCACCAAAATTCATAATTTTGAAGAAGAAGAAAGTTGTGCATCCACCGTCTCGGTTAACCATTTATTTGAATCTGATATTAACCTTATTGGATCTGATATGATATTATTTAGATCTGATATGATATTTCTTGGTTTAATATATCAAATTCATAATATTTCAGTACTTATTGTAGCTATTCTCATTAACGGTGTGAAGAAACAAGTACCGCAAGTCTCCTACAAAACTGCTGCTGGGGATTTTATTTCATTTCACAGTTTTGGATCTATTTTGAACCTGTTTAGATCTGATTTAATTTCTGATCTGATATTATTTGGTTCATATTTTAAAATTCAAAATCTTTCAGTCATGCTTGTAGCTGCTCTCACCAACTCTGGTGTGAAAAATCAAGTACCGCACTTTCTCTTCAAAACTGCTGATGGGGATTTGGTGTTAGTTTCCTCATATGAGGTTGCTGATATTTTATCATGTGATTCATTAGCTATTTCAGAATCTATATTAGACTATGGAGCTCAAGCATTCACTCTTAGCAGTCCCAATGCTTCTCTACCATTGATCACATGCTCATCTCCTCATAGAACTAGTAAAGAGGAAGATTTCCTGCATCCGCTTGGACACTTGCTCCTAACACTTAGGGCTGTTCTTACCACTCATGGTTTTCTATTCATGGCTGCAAAATATCAGTTTCTTGAGTGTTCCTCACTTTTTAGTTGACTTCAGTTGCTCTACATGGGTCCAGTCTTCATCCGGCAGCTGTCTATATTTCTGATTTAGTTGAGCATATCATTCTTCTTCCAAAGAGGAATATTCATCCAAACATAATTATGGAGAGGTTCACATGCCAAGCTCCAAGATACCTTTGCACACAAGAACCAGATTGATCATGATTCTACCTGCTTAATTAGAGGGGGGGTTTTTTCCCATGTGTTTTTTCCCTAGCACCTTGTTTTTTATCAGTTACTTTACTTTACTTGATGTAATGGGTGACCTATGGTCTTAGTTACTAGGGCCAACAGATTGTCCAAGTTAGCATTCAGGGGGGGTGTTAGGATTATTAATCCTTCCTTGTCCAATTTGGTCATATGTCTAAATCGAGAGTCCATCTAGTCTATTTATAGTCATTAACAGTACCATTGGGTCCACTTGGCCTAATTGGGGCACATGTTTCAGTTACTAAAGTGTGACGAACACTAATTGAGGCTCACTGTCACTGATTGCACTTGATTGCATCAGTTTAGGAGCCTCCTAGACCAATCCCTACAATTTAGGAGCCACTGGGAGTGCCGAAACCAACCAAGGTCAGTTCAGATCAGTTGATGACTGGTTAAGCTAAGTTAGGAGTCATATACATTCAGTTCTAGTCCTCTACATTCTATTAGCACTAGTTTTACTTGAATGAACTCAGGAGGGGTGCATTTCTCACCTACCATAGTCAGTTAGCCTTAGTCAACACCGAATGTAACACTTGATTTGTGTTTTAGAACTCCGATAAACTCTGGTTATGCTTTAGACAAGGTCAGTTAACTATTGAGTCCTCCGATAGTGATTTAGACAAGGTCTTAGTTACCTACAGTCAAGTAGAGTCTAATCAATTTGAATTTCCTCATGTGGATTCAAATTTCTTGTGGCTATTAAATCCATTGTACTTCATTGTAATTATCTATCTAATTTCTCTTTGATCAATGAAAAGCATTCACAGCTGCAAGCCATTTTTGTACTATTTCATTCTTCAATAACTGAGTAAATTGTGTGATCTATCCTGTGATTTGTGTGTTTGTCCATAGATCTATGTGCTCAATTTAATACTTGAGTGTTCCTCACATGTTCTGAATCCTCAAGAACCTTTTCGCACTTATCAGTTGACTTCAGTTGCTCTACATGGGTCTAGTATTCATCTGGCAGCTGTCTATATTTCTGATTTAGTTGAGCATATCATTATTCTTCCAAAGAGGAAGATTCCTCCAGACATAATTATGGAGAGGTTCACATGCCAGGCCCCAGGATACCAGTGTACAAACGAACCATATTGATCCTTATTCTACCTACTTAATTAGATGGGGGGATTTTTTCCCATGCGGTTTTTCCCCAGCACCTTGTTTTTAAGAAGTTACTTTACTTTACTTAATGTAATGGGTGAACTATGGTGTTAGTTACTAGGGCCCACAGATTGTCCAGGTTAGCATTCAAGGGGGGTCTTAGGATTATTAATCCTCCCTTATCCAATTTGGTCATATGTCTAAATCAGGATTCATGTCTAAATCGAGAGTCCATACAGTCTATTTTTAGTCACTAGCACCATTGGGTCCACTTGGCCTAATTGGGGCACATGTTTCAGTTACTAAAGTGTGGGGAACACTAATTGAGGCCTACTACCACTAATTTCACTTGCATCCATTAGTTTAGGAGCCTCCTAGACCAATCCCTACAATTTAGGATCCATTGGGAGTGCCGAAACCAACCAAGGATAGTTCAGTTGAGTTGGTGACTAGTCAAGCTAAGTTAGGAGTCAGTTACATTCAGTTCTAGTCCTCTATGTTCATTTAGTGCTAGGTTTGCATGGTTGCATGCAAGAGGGGTGCATTTCTCACCTGCCACAGTCAGTTAGCATCAATCAACACTAAATGTAACACTTGAGTTGTGTTTTAGAACTTCGATGAACTCTGGTTATGGTTTAGAAAGGTCAGTTAACTATTGAGTCCTCTGACAGTGATTTGGACAAGGTCTTAGTTACCTACAGTCAAGTAGAGTCTAATCAATTTGAATTTCCTCATGTGGATTTGAATTGCATGTGGCTATTTAAGCCATTGTACTTCATTGTAATTACTATCTAATTACTCTTTGATTAATGAAAAGCATTCACAACTACAAGCCATTTTTGCACTATTTCATTCTTCAATAACTGAGTAAATTGTGTGATCTATATTGTGAGTTGTGTGTTTTTCCACAGATCTATGTGCTCAATTTAATAGAAAACATCTTGGAACATATTTCCCTGCAATGTATAACACATATAAAATTCCCTCTATCAAAAACAGATATTTTTTCGCTACTTTCAAATAAATATTGCACACAATTAATCATTTAATTCTTACGATTCAGGCCCTTAGTTTTCTATAGACACCCCAACCCAGTCTATGTTTCCTGTGATTTTCCATTCTAGCCTTGGTTTCTTTGGAGGTGTCCAGTAGGCTATATATGAAATTTTTTAGAAAACGTTAGATATCAGAATTCTTGCTTAAAACAAAAAAGAAAAAATTAAATGATCATATTTCACTAAAAAGATGATATGTGTTGTACCTTGGTTTTCCAAGCCGTGGTTGTTTTCCTTGTCCTTTTATCAAGTTCTCCTTTGCATCCTCTATGAGTGCCTTCCACTCTTTCCCCAGAACCACAGGAGGGTGCTCATGCTTGAGGTTAAGTTGTAATTTATCCCTATATTGGGCCTTGGTATATTTTAACAACCATTTTCTTGTTGAATGTATTGCCAAACAAGTTTACCATGTGGTCTATCAATACATCTCTCTTTTTGCTATCTTGGCTATTCCACCATGTGTGAATGGTGGGGCCAAACAACTCCAATGATTTGTCATTCAAATTCTTGTAGAAAACATTGTTTCCAGCAGAAATGTGTAATCCATTAATTATAATAATTTTAGCATATGTCCATTTCCATTTCATGATTAAAATGAATAAATTAATTAATAAATACCTACACTATTTTGAATCTTTAGTAGAACACAATCATCATCCATCAGAAAGGTGAGATCTAGTGATACAATGCTTTTAACTCATGTTGCTCCCGGAAAAGTTTCCTAGTAATCTACAATAGGATCATCTCCAGAGTCATGTGGAGTCCTAGGCTTCGTCTCATCATGCTATGGCATGTCATGCTGATCAAAAGTAGTGCCCTCAGCAATGGATTCGAGGCCAATTAGAGGAGTGTCAAAAAGCCTCACTGGTACATTGCTTTGTCAGCATTGTTGCTGCATTGGAGCATGACTGCTACCTATACCTATCTCGACAATTTCTCTAGTCACAGATTGTAAAAACTCCTACAAACAAAAAAAGTTACTTTATCAAATCACTTGGAAAAATAGAAAACATAATATCAGATATGAAATCATGTCATAGCTTAAAAAAATAATTGAAGATGCCACTTACCCCATAATATTTTATTTATTCCTTCAGCTCTTCAATCCTTGCCTTGATCTCTTATGTCACGGGCCTTATACAAGCCAAGGAAATCATTTCTATGTTTTCCTTTTTCAGGGCCTTATTTATAGTATCCATAGGGTTTATGGAATAGTAAAGTTCATCCTCAAGCTCCTCATCACCCAGATCAAGTGCACTCAACTAAATTCATCAAACAATAAAATTAAGAAAAATAACTTTAACATCATTCAAACATTGTTATTGTAATGAAATTTAGTTACTATTAAGAACTAACACTTACCTGATGCGGTGTTGTCGCTGCTGACTTCCCATGGTCACCCCCTACTAATCTACGTCTAGTGGGTGATTTTCCATGGTCACCCTGTATCGTGGAAGCAGCAGGTTCCTTTTCACGGTCCCCACCCTGAAATGATAAATCAATCAATAATTCACCATAAGAATAGAAAAATGTGAATGTCAACAGTGGAAATCGAATGCTAACAAAAAAAATCGAAACATTTAGTTATTATATTTAATACTTACCTAACGGGACATAGAGCGTGATCTTCCATGGTCACCCTAGACCATGGAAGCAATAGGTGCCTTTCCATCGGTGCCACCCTGCCACAATAAATCAATAAATAAAAGTTATGAAAATAATTGTAACATAAAAAAAAAATAGATATTGCAATAATATTTATTTCACCTCAGAAGTAGAGGAGACACGTTTTGTTCCATGACGAACATGGGAAGACCC
The DNA here is from genome assembly GCA_001517045.1 of Pseudotsuga menziesii. Taxonomy (NCBI): domain Eukaryota; kingdom Viridiplantae; phylum Streptophyta; class Pinopsida; order Pinales; family Pinaceae; genus Pseudotsuga; species Pseudotsuga menziesii. The sequence goes on from LPNX010435096.1 coordinate 21,668, forward strand.
CTGCCACAGTGTAATAAGCATGTTGTCACATGGAAATCCTTTGGGGTTGGAGTTTCTAGTTATTGTAGTCATATTTAGTTACTATATTTAGTTGAGTCAATAATTGTAACATAAAAAAAATGATATATTGCAATAATATTTACGTTTACCTCCGATGGAGAAGATACATGTTTTGCTCCATGGCTATGAGAAGACACCTGCCATAGTGTAATAAGCATGTTATCATATGGAAATATTCACAATAAGCATGAAAAAATAGAATGGTAACAGTGGAAATTGAATGTTACAGAAAAAAATCTCAACATTTAGTTATTATATTTAACACTTACCTGATGGGGCACAGAGTGTGACCTTCCACGGTCACCCTGGACCATGGAAGTAGAGGACACACATTATCTTTCATGACGACCATGGGCAAAACCCTGCCACACTGTAATAAGCATGTTTTCACATGGAAATCTTCTGGCGTTGGAGTTTCTAGTTATTGTAGTCATATTTAGTTGATTCAATAATTTTAACATAAACAAAAATGAGATACTGTGATAATATTTACTTTTACCTCCAAAAGAGGAGATACATGTTCTGCTCCATGGGGATGAGCAGATCCCTGCCACAATGTAATAAGCATGTTATCATATGGAAATATTCACAATAAGTACGACAAAAGCGAATGCTAACAGTGAAAATCAAATGTTAACTGAAAAAATCGAAACTTTTTGTAATTGACATCACATTTATTTACTATATTTAACATTTACCTCACAAGGCATAGATTGTGACCTTCCACAGTCACCCTGGACTGTGGAAGCAGCATGTGGCTTTCCACTGCTGCAACCCTGACAAAATAAATTAATCAATAAAAAGTGAGTCAATAATTGTAAAATAAAAAAAAAAGAGATAAGCATAATGATGTAAAGAGCATGTTATCACATGGAAATATTCATAATATGCATGAAAAAAGTGAATATTAACGGTGGAAATCGAATGTTAACAAAAAAATCAAAACATTTAGTTATTGTAGTCATGTTTAGTTACTATATTTAGCATTTACCTGATGAGGCATACCATGTGACCTTCCACGGTTACCCTAGACCATGGAAGCCACATCTATTCGATTTAAGTTGTAATCGATCAACAACTCTTCACCTGGAAGTATTGTTTTTGTTGCACATACAAATATAGGACGTTCTTCGCGTCCCTCAAATTCTCAATTCGGTTGCTTAGTTGTTGTCACTGGTAATGTACTATTTATAAATCCAACATTGTTTTCAGATTCTTTTGGTCTCCCATCAATATCCATAGTCGCCCCTTTGTTATTATTGTGTTCTGCTAGTTGTATATTATTTGCAGCAACTCCGTATCTCCTGATACTTCGAGTATATTGGAACAAGTTCAACCAGTTATTATATATGTATAATGGTCCGACATACTCCATCAATTCAGTTACAGTTCCATAGCCGACCTTAATTCCATCCATGGAAAATATCCCCAATCTATGTAAGGACGAAGGAGAAATGTGATACATCCTCCCATTGATGAAGAAATATCTGTCCACTTGAGATAGCTTATTATGTACCTATCATTGCACTAGATGTCTATACCTCAAGGGAAACTCAATATCACCTATGCTCTCAGCATCATAATTACATGACCCTCCGTTGGCAATAAAATATTGCATGCATCTACGAAATATTTACCTTACCTTTTCAGATCTAGTTAATATAGAACCGGTAGATCTAGTACAACATGTATCACTTTCAACCTCTCCTAGTATATCTTCACCATCACTCGAGGAAGATATATCTAGTAGATACCTATTTGGTGGTACCTACACTCAATAAAACAAGAATATAAGCTACCAAGCAGATATAATTTTGCGTGCAAATATATTTACTTGTAATGTTTTAATATCAAAAGTGTTTTCTTCCCAAAATTTTTACCAAAAGCTATTTTTCTCTCAAACGTGTAATTTCTTTTAGAGTTATTTATATTTGAATTATTTTTAAGTATAAGACACAATTTGATTTGGTTTGAAATTTGTTCACAACATAGATATAGAAGTGTGTTTCTTGGGCCACTTGACTAGTTAATGCATGCAAAGAGGTATGGGGTTCCCCCTCATATATATCATGTTGGGGATTCAATTTGGAATGGGAGGTGGTCATATTGCTTCATTCATGTATTTCCCATTGAAACTCGGTAACTTTAGTCTAACACTCCCTCTTCCATAGTGGTTTGATATGCAAGTTTCCTCGTGCAAGGTACTCCTTCTCTAACTATGTGCCTATTTTTTTTCAAATAGGATAACATTGTGAAATGTCACCAAATTTAGACCAATTATAGGTAGTATTCAGAATTGGTGACATTTGGTGAGCTGATGATTGTGGACAGACATATCCTAGATATGTTCATTAATGACAAAAGAAATTTTGATGGGCATAGGCATGTATGATAAAGTTGGAAAAATACTAAGTGGTGAAAATTTGTCCTAAAGCAGTAGTCTTATGAAAATGCCCACCATATTTCATAAGAAGGATAAAATTCCCACCATCACCTATCATCCCATAGTTGGTTGAATTATCTATCCGACCATGGTACCATTTCTCAAAACAACTCTTTGAGGAAGAAGATACAGGCCTCCCAAAAGAAGTTCTTTTTTGTCAAATTAGACAAGTTTCTCTAGGAGAATGCTTGCCATAAATTGTGGGTTTAAATAAATGCCCGCACCATATGGGAATCCTGTAGGCGGCTGTGTTTTCTACTTGACCATGTTCTTACTTTGACCTGAAAGTACATGAGGCATAAATTATGGATCTACCAAAACAAGGTCTTAAGCAGTTTTTACATCATACTTCAATAAAATGCCCACCGAAGAGAGAGAATGTTGTTCCAGAGGATAAAAATGGTCTTTATGGATTCATATGGTTTTTCTCCATCCATTGGATGTCTTACACTCCAAGTTTGATGAAAATTTGAAATCACCTTTGAGACCTATGGTTTAAATAAATTGACTGTGTCAAATCACAAGGTTGAAGAGGCATTTGGAAATGCCTGCCAAAGCCTGTCTGAGTGATGATAAATTCATCAAAAGGTATAGGCATGTTCTTTAATGAACTGGCTATCCATCCATGTTCTTATTTTTTCTTATGGTGACCTGATGAGCAAAATATCAGCTTGCTAAAAGAGATAAAAACATTAGCTTGCATATCCAAAAATATGAAAAATTAACCAAGTGTTGAAAACAGGAAGTTGAGAGCCCACTTGGAAATGCATGCCAGAGTCATCTCTGTAACTGATAAATTCATCAGATGTTATAGGTCCATTCTTTGATGATCTGGGCATCCAATCATGATCTCATTTTCCCTCTGGGTATTTACACGTGTGAGATATGAGTCTGCCAAAATGCCTCCTGGCACAGTAATGACCAAGGTCTGACAAAATTCACTAAGTGTTGAACTAAGCAGTTTGAAATACCATTTTAAAGTGATTGCCATAGACTATGTGTTTGTCAGTAAGGTTTCAAGGTGACATGGTCTTGTTCCTAGTTTAGGTGGATACCTATGGCATACCCTTAGTTTGTTTAAAGATGGTCAATATGTGAAAAATATAAGTCTTCCAAAAGTTAGAAAAGTATGCCTGTATAGTCTTGGTGACATAAGAGTAAGATACAGGAAATTAATAAACATAAATTTATAAAGGGAATTCTGCATATGTTAAGAAGGATTTCAGGATAGTATTTTGGAATATATGATGTGATTGAAATTACACACCATATATTTAAGGAACAAATGCTCATAGAGGGTTTAATGAAGACACACGTAGGCTACAGTATTCTTGATAACCTTCAGACTCTTTGAGATATGCCACATAGAGGAGACCACACTAACTACCATGGTATATGCCAAATAGAGGAAAACATATATAAGTGTTGTTGAAAAATAATACTTGTATCAAATGTGTCTTTAAAGAAGAAAGAGGTATGAGGGTCAATTTACTGGAGTCAATTCAAATTATATCCCATGAGTCCCAGGAAACTATACATTGTTCCAAAATTCAAACCAGTAAATGGGAAAAGCTTGCAAAGTGTGTTGTAATTCAGGTAAAAGTGAGCATAAAAATAAAATAAAATGCTTCTTTAAAGGAGAAATAGGTCTTAGGTTGAATTGTACCCGGTCATTATAATTGCTGCTCCTATGGCACTCTACAAAATGTTTTAGACCCATAATAGAAAAAAATCACAAAAGCTTGAAAAGTGTGCCATAATCCATTTTACACTAACAATCAAATCAAAATTAAATGCGTCTTTAAAGGATAAAGAGGTCTCACGTTCATGTTTTGACAAAATTAGTTCAAATTATAGCTCATAGAGGACTCTGTTATAGACCATTAAATAGAATAAGATTACAGAATATTGCACTCTGTAGAATGTTTTAGACATATAATAGAATAAAATAACAAAATCTTGTAATTTGTGCCATAATCGAGGTAAAACTAATTATTAAAGAAAAATTAAATGCTTAGGAGAAACACGTCTCAGGTTCAAAGCTTCGACAGAATCAGTTGAACTAGTTCATAATATAGCTCCTACAGGACTCTGCACACTGTTATGGACCATTAAATAGAATAAAATTACAAAAGCTTGCAAATTGTGTCATAATTCTTAAAATTATACAAGAGCACGACTGGATTGCAGTGCTCAACCCATATGTCTTTTCCCTGAATTTAAGGAGGAGCTTCAGATGCTCCAATAATAGAAAATCCTTACTAGATCCACCGATAATAGAAGCGATGGTAGTACAACAAAACAATTATAATTTCAGTATGACTGTACTGACTTCGTATTGGTTTGGAAATTTGACGTATTTTTCCCAAATTCCTATGCTGCTAGGGTTAATGAACTCACAAAATGAATTGGTCCATTTTTTATCCTTTGGACTACGGCTGGATTTCCTCCCCTAGGAACACTAGTATCCTCTAGACTGTGGTCGGATTTCCTCCATTGGGAATGCTGGTATCCTCTAGACTGATATCCCCTGCTCCTCAATTTACCACTATTTTTCTCATCAAATTACCAGTACTCTAGATGTTTCTAATGAACTAGTGCGCAGGAGTGAACTTGCGCAGGAGTGAACTTGTTGATTGTTGTTTTTCTAATGAGCTAGTGCGTGGGTGTTTTTTAATTCTACGTTTTTTTTGTTTATTTGCATATTTTATATTTTGTGCTTTTTTATTTATTTATTTTTCATATTTACCTTTTGTTTATTTTATTTTGGATTTTTTTATTTGCATATTTTATATTTTGTGCTTTTTTATTTATTTATTTTTCATATTTACCTTTTGTTTATTTTATTTTGGATTTTTTTATTTGCATATTTTATATTTTGTTGCATTTTAAATTAATTATAGTTAAACAAATCTATGTTTTTAATTTAATGTAGTTTAATTTAATTTAATTTGATTTAACTAGGATTTTGTCATAATTTGTATTGGTTGCATTGCTTATAGTGAGATCCTATACATAAGTCCCTTCAAGGACGAACACGATGATGATGATGATCAAGACAATGAAGATGATGGTGATGATGACAACAATGACGATGATCATCATCATCACCATCATCCAATTCATCATCTTCATCAATATCATCATCATCATCTTCATAATCATGATCATCGCCATCATCATGATCATGATATTCTTCATCATAGTCATCTTCCTTATCATCATCATCATAATCATCATCTTCATCATCAATGTCTTTGCTATCACCATCATCATCTTGATCATCATCATCATATTCTTCCTCATCATCATCATCATCTTCATCTTCATCATCATATTCATAATCAACATCATCATCATCCAATTCATCAGCATCTCCATTATCATCTTCATCATCATCATCATCATCATCATCATCATTTTCATTATCATTGTCATCATCTTCATCATCATCATCATATTCATCATCATCATCATCATCATCATCATCATAATCTTCATCATCGCAATTTTAGGGGGAGCTTAGTGAATGAAGATGTCTACATGATAGGGGGGACAACCAGTTGAGTGAAAAATTAAGGATTGCTCCTAACACCCATTCCAAGGACTAATCTGACAATTCAATATGATCCAAGGAAGCACTAAGAAAAAATACAACTTATTACGCCTTGTGAATCCTCCTATTCTTAGATTTATGCACATGAATAATCAAGACTTATGGACCTAGTCCGGTGTTTTAAAAGAGGAAGATCCAAACTGAGCAATTTGGTAGTTCCAAAAAGTGCATTCTTTATAGGAGTGAATAATCACTCATAACCATTCTATTATAATGTTGGTGAAGCTCAGAACAAATTAGTGAAGACCAAGGTAAAGATATTTTCATCACATCTTCATCATCATCATCATATTCATCATCATCACCATCACCATCATGATCATCTTCATCTTCATGATCATCATCAGCATCATCATCCTCATCCTAATCATCATATTGATAATCATGATCATCATCTTCATCATCCTCATCCTAGTCATCATCATCATCATCCTCATCATCCTCATCCTCGTCATCATTTCCCTCATCATCATCATCATCATCATTGTTTTCATCGTCATCACCACCACCATCATTGATCATCATCATCTTCATCATTATCATCATCATCATCATCATCGTCATCGTCATCTCCCTCTTCCTAATCAACATCTTCATCATCATCATCATCATCATTTTCATCATTTCCCTCTTCATCATCTTCATCATGTTCATCATCTTCATCACCACCACATCATCATCATCATCTTCATCATCATCATCATCATCGTCATCATCATCATCATCAACATCATCATCATCATCAACATCATCATCCTCTTCATGCTCATCCTCATCCTCATGCTCATCCTCATCCTCATCATCATGATCGTAATCATCATCATCTTCATCATAATAATCATGTTCATCATCATCATCCTCATCCTAGTCATCGTCATCATCATCATCATCATCATCATCATCATCATCATCGTCGTCATCATCATCGTCGTCATCATTATCATAATCATCATCATCATCATCGTCGTCGTCGTCGTCATCATAGTCATCATCATCGTTGTCGTCATCATCATCATTATCATCATCATCATCATTATCATCATTATCATCATCATCACCGAAATCGTCGTCATCTCCCTCTTCCTAATCAACATCTTCATCATCGTCATCATCATCATTTTCATCTTCGCCCTCATCATCATATTAATCACCACCACCACCATCATCATCATTGAATGTTGATTTATGTTCATCTATGTCTCCTTCCCAAAGGTTTGAAAATGATCTTATTTGAGGAATTTTGCAGAAGCGCCTTTCGGGTTAACTGGTTAGCAAGTTTTGCCACCATGGAGCCATCAGATGGAGAGTGGGTTTTGATATACAGTGATAGGTCTTTTTGTATATTGAAACATGCAGCAACGGAATAAGGGTAAAGTGTGTTAAACTTCAACGGTTCAGATTTAGGATGGTGATGATCGATGATGGAAAGCGATTCCATGGAGCGGAGATGCGAGGAAGGATTTAATTTTGAGATTTGCGGAGTCCATTAAATGGGTGTAATGTTGGAGGGTCGAGATCGGCACAATATGAGATCAATGGCCCTAAATCATTTCGTGCGGTGAACCTTCTCGGAGGGAGAATTTTTTTCAAATCACGAAAAGGGTTAATCAACGAGAAAATCATATGGTTGAGATGAAGGCAGAGATAGATCTGCAGTCTCAAACAATTTCGTGGATTGAACTAGCGCGGAGAAAGTTATGAACTTGATCCGCGGAAATTGGTAGGGGCTACGAATATCTATGGTCGGAACAAGATGTTGGGTAGATCAATGATTGAGAATAATTCCATGATCAGAAGTTTCTCACTCGTTCAGATGAAAAAGAGTTAGCAGAATGTTAAAGTTCTCAAGGTTGAGCGGTCCCGATGAAGGTAGTTTATAGATCGACAGTTGATATTGATCTCCCAAAATCAAGCTGTGCAGGTTGATAGTGTTGAGTTTTGGGTATGAATATTTGGTGTATCAAAGGCTTAGATCATAAAGATGAATAGATCTACGGTACTGAGTGCATGGAGAAACACGGGGGTTATGCAACATAAAAAAACTATAAAAAAACTAAGTGGAGAAGATGCTCTCACGTACGATCTGCCTTTCCGAAAGTTAATTAATTTCCCTGATGCCATTTGTGATACACCCATAGTATAAATCATCCTTGTAGCAACTCCATCTCACCCAAAATCTAGATACTCGTTGTATGGCTGGCGTGTGAAATCGGAAATATATCATGAAAATATAAGAAGTGGAACAATGAATCTGATCTCCACACGTAGCAGGGGAAACACAGTGAAAGAATGGTTCTTGTATCATCATCACAAGAGCAAAAGGGCCAGAACACGTCCAGTCCATATGCCCTAAAGTGTATGGTCGACCAGGATACTCGACAATGAAATGTGTGAAAATGCTAATGGCTCATCCCCTTGTCCAGTTTTCCAATCCTATATAAACACCACCTTTGAGAGCCATTAAGGTGCATAAGATGAGCTAGTGTAGAAGCAAACTCGCGGTATCATTTTTGTTGGGGCGTGTCCCTAAAGATTACTAGTTGTGGTAACTTTGCGGCTGTTGGTAAGCGGAGTTATGGGTCAAGATAGTCTTAGGGGTATCAGGGTAAGTCAAAACCCTCTTTTTTGTAATAAACCCGTGGTTTAAATCCAGGGTTTAGGGTTTTTTGGGTGCCCATGGTTTAAGACCATGGTTTTATAAAAATGCGCAGTATAAATAAGCGCTTATGTAAAGAAGATAGGTTAGGTTTTATGATGTAAGGAAGATTAAGGCAAGGTTAAGGTTGATTATGTAAAGAAGGTTAAGTCCCAGCTGTGTGCGTGGACGACCTCTGCAGCTGTGTGCGTAGAGGTTTTTTGTAAGAAGGATTAAGGAAAGATCTGCAGCTGTGTGAGCAGAGGCCTCCTGCTGTGTGCGCAGCTTTAAGGACTGAAGAAATCTGTAGTTGAGTGCGCAGATCAAACTGCAGTTTTGTAGCAAGTTGAATAAAACGCAGTTTGGTGGACGTAGCCCCTACACTGGGGGTGAACCACATTATATTCGGTGTTGTGGTTTCTTGTGTTGTCTTCTGTTTCTGTCATTTTTTTATGCATTAATAAGAATACATTTGATAATATAGATCACTGCTAAATAATAAGCTTCGCTGTGAATTCCCTGTAGTGGGTTAAGCAAGTCACGATTATCTATCCATTTGCGAACTTACATGAGAATAAATGGTAAAACTTTGTGATTACTGGTAGATAAGGTTATTCAAGGCTAAGGTACAGTAATTCCCCTCTTTGCTTGCAGAAACCTGATTCTACGGCACCCCATAGCTGTTTCGGGTGAGACTGCAACATGTGCACAGGTTGTTGCCGAAAGGGCCAACACTATGGGTCTTTTGTTGGTGCGACATGAAAAGATTAAACCCAGGTCTGCCCTATTGCCCAACAAATTGGTTCCGTTGCCGGTTGAAATCGGTACCTGATCAAGAGGGGTTTACCTTGTACCACAAGGGCTATGTTCTGGAGGCCCTCTATGAAGGACATCAGTGATTGGTTTGCTGAGACCTGTTTGCAATTCGCGCAGCAAGAGAATACGAATCCGTGTCGAAGCGCAAGTGACTTTTTACAACGGTATGTTTTTTGTGATACTTATGAAATTTTCTTTGGTCGTTTCCACATAGAGTTGCACCAGTGCTTGTCTAGGTTAACAGAGAGGAGGAAGAACTTTCAAGCTCGACGGATTCCTGTGTGGACCCCCGCAAGGGTCAACCTTGTGCAACACGTGAACAACGAGGTATCCCACGCTGTCGATTTCTGGACGACGCGCACATTGGAGGCCTTCGTGACAGAGTTTGCCATTGATACAAGCACTTCTTTCAGTGAAGCTGAACGACAGTTCTTCAAAGGGCCCTGTGGTAAGTTTTTAAATTCCTTAAGCTTGAAGATTAAAATATATTGGTTGAAAAGGGTATCTTATTATTTGAGTCAGACTGCTAGTTTAGTAGTACTAACATATGTTTGCAAGTGAGACTACTTTCGACGCGCAAAGTGGGTTGCCACGAAGTGAGCAACGGTACAAAAGGAATTTTGAATCCTACTCTTCAGGACAGACCACCGCATCTCCCCCTGTCAACCCTCCACACTCCGACCCCAAAGGAAACCCTCCTGATACCCCCCAGCGTCGCTTCGTTAACCCTAAAGTTCAGTCGCAGTGTGACAGGAAACCAAGTCCAAGTATTCCGGCCAGAGGTCAACCTGCCCCCGTAAATCCCCCTCCATCAACAGCCTGCCCCCCTCCCAACCCTCCCAGAACCACCATGGCCCACCTCGCTGATGACATTAAGCTTCCCATCTTCAAAGGAACGGGATCAGAAGATCCAGAACAGTTCTGGTTTTTATGTGAGGCCGTCTGGAACGCGAAGAGTATTACCGACCTGGATGTGAGAACCGCGCAGCTTATTACTTCCTTTCGCGATCGGGCTTTGACCTGGTTCATGAAATTCTCCAGTAATCAGCACCCCACTTTGGATGAAATCAAGGCCGCCATCATTAAGGAATTTAAGAAACCAAAACCAGAATCACAGAGCATCACTGAACTCAAAGAGATTCAACAGCGGCGCGACGAATCCGTGTGGGACTTTGACCAGAGATTCAAAGTCTTATTAGACCAAGTGAGCTTCACTATTAGTCCTGCGCAGCACAAGGAATGGTTTATCGCTGCGTTGTTGCCGCATATCAGAACGTCGCTCATGCAACAGAAGGTTGCTGACCAGCAAGAGGCTCTGGAAATCGCAATGAAGCTAGAGACCGCTCCTGTCGGAGACGATTCTGGTCTTGCTCAAATCCAAGCGCAGCTGGCAGCGATGGCCCTAGAACTTCGTGACATGAAGAAATCTAAAACCAGTTGAGAGGAGGTCTGGTGTACGCAATGTCGGTTCGAGGGTCACGATAGGGACCAGTTCCCCATGGTCAGAACCTATCTAAACACAGGCACGTCTACCCAATTCAATGCTGGAGTTATATATTGTGAGATTTGCCGCACCTCTGGCCAGCATCGCCCTGAGCACTGCCATCTTCTTCAGAGATATGTTCAAGTTCCCAAAAACCCCTACTACCAGTTTTGTAAGTCCATTGGGCATAAGGAAGAAGAATGTCGTAGCTATGACCTTATGCGAGAGCGCACCTCTGATGCCTACCGAGTCCACAATGAAGCCCAGAATAATGATGTCTATGGTTACCGTGGCGGCACCTCCGGCAGAGGTGCTTTTGGCGGTCGCGGCCGTGGTGGGATGACCGGCAGAGGTAGAGGCCAGGTTGTGTGTTACAATTGTAACCAAGTTGGTCACTTGGCTCGCGACTGTCGGAACCCCACTATGACATGTCGGTATTGCCACGTAGTGGATCGCGTGATTGAACAGTGCCCCCAGCTCCTCGCAAAGATTCAGGAAAACAACCGTGGCCCTACTCCAAGTATTCAGTTGATTTCCGTGGAGCAAAGACTTGCCCCAGCCCTCAATGTGGTCACCCAGAGTGGAGCTACGACACATACTCAAGACTCGCCAAAGCAACCTGCCACGGTGTGCGCACAACAGACCTCCAAGCAAGTCCCAGCCCTTGGCCCCGCGAAGGACCACGCACCAGTCCAGGAGGCCCGATGCGATAATGTTGATGGCGCTGTAGAAATATCTGCACGGAAACATCAGCAGGCTTCGTAGCCACAGGGGACCTCAACAGATAAATTAAGTACACTATCCTCTTTCTTGCAGAGTTGTATGAAACTCTTGCGCAATCAGAACGCTCTAAACGAGCTGCAAAAAGTTCTTGCTGTCACAGACCCTCAGAGATAAATTGATCAGGAGAAAACTGTTAGTCGTGTCCGAAGAATGGGAAGGGAAATGAGGTTGAACGTTCAGATAGGAGAATATGATATGACTGACTCTCATCCTGGATCTTGGATCAGACGTCAATGTCCTCCCCAAGAAGACCTGGGGACAAATGGGAAAGCCTTCCTTGGTTTGGTCACCTATACAGCTGCGACTAGCTAACCAGCAAAGGATTGTACCGCTAGGGAGACTTCTTAGTGTCCCAATCGACATCGATGGGGTCAGTACTCTAGAAGAATTTGAAGTTATTGAGATCATTGATGACAGCAACCCTTACCCAGCCCTATTGGGAATTGAGTGGGCCATGGCCAATGCTGCAATCATCAACCTTAAAAGGCGACAGATGACCTTCGAAGGAAATGGCCTGCGCGTTATTATACCCCTTAACCCATCCCAAGGAGAAAGATATACAGAACCACTCAGAGATGAAGAGGAGCAGGATACTCTAGACCACATCTATAACATCATAGCCAAGGATGCAGATTATGTCGAGCCTAATGCTGATGGTGTAATGGATTGGCAATGTGATAGCTCCTGCATGTCTGATTCAGACGATGGTCTGGAGAATTGGCAGCAACGACTGTACGAGCTACATGGTTATAGGTGTGCGCAGCAGATCACTCAGTCTCTTCGATGCATTAGCGCACAGCCTTGAGAAGTGCCTGCACAGGTTGGGATGACAGACCTTGGAAAAATTATTCCACCGATGTCAGAATAAGTACCTCAGTCACAAAACACCCAGCATCTGGAAATAGCAATAGATGCTACAGCAGCATGGGGGGCCAATCATACAGAGCCTCAGCTCCGTCGGGGAACCTGCCAGAAATTCGTGCGCCCCAAATTTATAAGGCAAGCTCAAGAAGTGCGAAGTAAGTTCAAGGGCCAGAGCCAAGACGCTAGCACCTCAAATTTAATAGTCCTATCGCAGATACTACCTGGTCGGGTCGAAGGGAACTATTGGGCCGAGGTTGCTTATTGCCCCGAGGCTACGACCATGATTCTGCCGCAGCCCAAAAATGTAGCGAGGCTCAAAATTCGACCGTTGGGAGGCAGCCAATTTAGTGGCGGTGGGATTTTAAGTGCTTTAAATGACTGTACTAAGACCAGTACCGGCAATCGCGCCCCACATGGACAAGATTTTCGTCAGATTTGGTGCCTTCAATGCACTGTCGTCCCTGATTTGATTGATGGTGTGTATAAGAAGATGCCTAAGTTAGGAAAAATCACATCCTGCATTTCTTCAAGCTTTCTGAGTGAACCCATGACCACCGAACGCGAGATTGACGCCTTGGTCAGAGAATTCGAGCAAGAGGGTTTGATCACCTGCTCTATTCGGCCGCCTGCCATAGCTCACTATGAAGCCACTCCCCCAGCACCACCATGGCCGATGCAGACACGGTCTGCCAGGAAAAAGTCTAGAACTGAAATTCGCACCAAGCGCAACCAAGACTGGCCGCAGCAAACAGGGCAACCGCCAGCGGCTCATCCTATGGAGCCCTCTGGCTCCGCACAGGCCCCGGCCGGGGGAAGGGAGAATATTCCACCACCACGGCCACCATATCTACCACCTGTTCACCCAGGCACCGCGTTACCCTATCGGAAAAAGCAATTTACATTAGCCACACCTTCATTGCCACTAGGAGTACAGCTGATTGGAAGTATGACAGGGAAGATTGATCAGCTTAAGTACAGCGATCATGACACCAATGACCATGGAAAGTTCCCACAGTTTGAACCAGCTGAATACTTGCACCGCATCAAGTACCCCGATAATAAGGTCACACTACTGGAAGTGCAAACATGGGCTACGGGCCTGGACAAAGCTGGCCTACTCAAGCTATTTAACATTCCCCATTTTGGACGCGGCATACATGTGACTGTAGTGGCCAAGCAGTTACTAGCCCTAGTACATGACAGCTATTTATGGATAGGGGACCAGCAAATTCCTATTGACGCCGCCCTCATCCATAGGATCACAGGTTTACCCATGGCAGGACCAGATCCAGGAACCGAGTTTCCGTCCAAACATGACGATACGAAGCTCGCGCAAACTATGAAGGAATGGTTTGGCCTGACAAAAGGGAAATGGGGGTATCATACTTCCATGATTCGGGAGTAGCCCATTCGGTTTGCAGCTGAACTCTTAGCCTGCAAACTCATACAGAAATGCAGGCCAACTGAAGTACCTGCCCCGGTTATCCGGATTTCTATGAACTGCGCTGAGGGGTATACTTATAATTGGGCCGGATATCTTGTGAAGGAGTTTTTGGAGGATGCCCGCGATGCGCAAGAAAAAGGTAGACCTTTTCATTATTCCTGGCTTATAATCCTTATTGCATTGGTTGGGTGGAAAGAACCCACTGAAGCCCAGTTTGTCGAAATAGACCCCGGCACGCCAGGGGCAGCAAGGTATGCCTCCCTTTGGATATCCTCAGATAAGGAAACTCAATAGATGACGAACACTGTGTTTATCTTCTATGCTATGAGTCTTCACTATGAGATTGTGCGAACACCTCGACTTACCAACGAAGTGTTCTCTCAATACGAGGGTGTTGCGCACTTTAGTGCCGACATGCATCATGTTTTCATTCAAGCTCGTGCAGATCCTCAACGGCAATGCTTCAAATTACCATATGTAGTCACCGAACCAGATATCTAGCGGATCATTCAGCAATGGCCGGCCGAATGGCTGAAAGATCTAGGGAAAAAACCCTCTATTCAGGTTCCCCTAGCTACCAATATTGGCGCAGGTACTAGTCAGGCGCAGCAGCAAAGCCCATGGGAAGATAGCGAAGAACTAAGTGATTCGTAGATAAATGACAACGGCCAGGGTGGAGATGGCGGACAGGATGAGCAGGATGAACAGGATGAACAGGATGAGGAGTCGGTCAAGACCATATCAGATCCTACCCCACCAACGAAGCGCAAGTCACCAGAAGTAGCTGAGGTAACCAAGCCACAGCCCCGCAAAAAGGTAAAAGCATCGAAGGATAAAGATATCGAGGAAGAAGCCACTGTCACGCTGGATGCACTGGAGCATGCTCTCGAACAGTTTACGACAGCGCTTACTAAAAAATGGTCAGAATTTGTGGAACTCCATCTTGCCAGCCTCTCAGGTATCGCAAACAGGGTATCGGAATTAAAAGAGCTAACCGCAAAATCAGCGCCCAGTACTGCGACAAGCAGCACTATGGCACCCACGCAGCAGGATATTAGGCAATGGCCACCCAGGGATCCCCAGGGATAGGTATCAAGTGCAACTCTGATATAGCCTAACATCAATTCTCGACCCCAGACAAATATAACCGCGGAGCTTAATTATACAAAGATGCCTATGTCAGAGTTGCACCTCCGTCAGCTCGCGATTACAAAGGAGATCCATACCCGAACTCAAGTGTCACAAGTCCAACTGGAAGACTCCATCAAGCAAAACAAAACCTTCGCGGCACGCCTAGAAGAGATCACACAATAGAAGAAAGAGGCTGAACAGACAACAACTACGCTAATGCAAGCATTGGACGAGGCATGTCGGAGTCTTTCTAACTCCGACATACAGGAAATAGAGGAACCAAAGCAGAAGATTGCTAAGATGAGAGACTATGCCCAGCAGTCCCGCAGCGAGGTTGAAAGGATGAAGATAGAACATCAGCAACAGATTGCAGAACTTCAACTGCGCATTCCTCCTGAGAATCCACCAGAGGTCCGAGAACAGCGCCAGCAGGACATCAAGGCTTCAGCAACAAAAATATCAGACAAAGTGGCTAGTGTCGCAAAACTAATGGAAGACAGCATAGAAGTATGGGAAAACCTGCAGGACCATCCAGATGTAGGCAAGATTCAGGAAACCATCAAGTTGCGCCAGGATGAGTTAGATGCAGTCCGAATAGAAATCAAGACACTGCCACCTATGCAGAAGATGGCTAAAGTAAAGCGTAGCAAGGAACTTCAACAGGAAATCGAGTCTTGCAGGACGAAGGTGACGATGCTGGAAAATGCGTTACAGCCCCTGGTTGATGAAGCATTAGAATTGACCAATACTGCGGAGAGCCAGCTCAAGATTCTGAAGACCTATGACACTTTTGCGCAGGAAAAGGCTGACACAGACTCTTCTTCAGTATTACAGGAACTGGTGGAAAAGGAGAAAGCCACTGATGAGATACTGCATAATCTCACCAGTCGCTTCCAGGCCCTCGCGCAGAAGATTCACCCACCAGAGTCCTCGCATAGTGCCCCGGGACAGGCCACTAGTGAGTCTTAGGGGCCTGTTGGGGCGTGTCCCTAAAGATTACTAGTTGTGGTAACTTCGCGGCTGTTGGTAAGCGGAGTTATGGGTCAAGATAGTCTTAGGGGTATCAAGGTAAGTCAAAACCCTCTTTTTTGTAATAAACCCGTGGTTTAAATCCAGGGTTTAGGGTTTTTTGGGTGCCCATGGTTTAAGACCATGGTTTTGTAAAAATGCGCAGTATAAATAAGCGCTTATGTAAAGAAGATAGGTTAGGTTTTATGATGTAAGGAAGATTAAGGCAAGGTTAAGGTTGATTATGTAAAGAAGTTTAAGTCCCAGCTATGTGTGTGGACGACCTCTGCAGCTGTGTGCGCAGAGGGTTTTTGTAAGAAGGATTAAGGAAAGATCTGCAGCTGTGTGTGCAGAGGCCTGCTGCTGTGTGCGCAGCTTTAAGGACTGAAGAAATCTACAGCTGAGTGCGTAGATCAAACTACAGTTTTGTAGCAAGTTGAATAAAACGCAGTTTGGTGGACGTAGCCCCTACACTGGGGGTGAACCACGTTATATTCGGTGTTGTGGTTTCTTGTGTTGTCTTCTGTTTTTGTCATTTTTTATGCATTAATAAGAATACATTTGATAATATAGATCACTGCTAAATAATAAGCTTCGCTGTGAATTCCCTGTAGTGGGTTAAGCAAGTCACGATTATCTATCCATTTGCGAACTTACATGAGAATAAATGGTAAAACTTTGTGATTACTGGTAGATAAGGTTATTCAAGGCTAAGGTACAGTAATTCCCCTCTTTGCTTGCAGAAACCTGATTCTGCGGCACCCCATAGCTTTTTCGGGTGAGACTGCAACCTACGCGTAGGTTGTTGCCGAAAGGGCCAACACTGTGGGTCTTTTGTTGGTGCGACACGAAAAGATTAAACCCGGGTCTGCCCTATTGCCCAACAATTTTTCTAAGAGGTTTTGAGGTTTCTAATATGTTTGCGATGGAAAAATAGTTCAAGAATCTTGTTAGTATGGGTGTGTTGTTGGTTGGTGAGCTTGATTCCAAGCTCATCTATTGCCCTAGTTTTTCACACCAGGGAAGCACCAACCATCGGGGAACATATGTTGTATACCACTTTGAGAGATGCACCTATTTTCTGTAAGAGTGAATGCTCAGAATGGAGAATCAAGGGCCCAAGGTCTTCATCATAGCTTTCATGCACCCTGTCTGCCAACCTTTTTTGAGGTGGTGAGGAGTACTTGAATGACAAGCCACTATAGAGGCTTGTTTATGCCAGAATAAAGGGGGAAGATGTGAAGAAAGCTGAGCACAGAAAGGATATATATAAACTCCTTTTCTAGCTTTGATCCCATGTAGAAAGGTACCTTCTAGCATGGAACGAACACAAAGGGAAAGGAAACGTTGCTAACTCGACAGATGGACAAGTGGTCGAGCCCAGTCAGAAATGAGCCACCAGAAGCATCTTGAGACGTCGTTTTCACTTCCTGTGAGTTCAAAACCAGAAATTTCGTGCTACCATCAAAACCGACCACACGCATTTTCTCCGTGATGTTTTTTTAAAGATATGTAAACCATGGTAGAGGTGCCACGCTCTAGTTTTTAATGTTTGATTATGACTGTAAAAAGTTGTAGATCCTATTTCGAGGATTAGCCTCGGGGTCTGAGACATTATAAAAAGGCTCCCCACCAGGGATAAAAATTGAAGGGAAGGGTCCCATTTCCTTTTGAAACTTAAGTTTTAGTGAATTATCCACCAATTAGCTTACTGCATATTGAGTTACAACACAGTTACAAGTGGTTTCCATTTTCATACATTGAGTTTCCCAATCTTTATCATGATAATGGGGCTTGTGGTTGTTGTTGATATGTATATATTCAATTAACATTACTCATTGTATATCACATGGATGTAAGGATGAAAAATAGAACTTGGGGATGCATAACAAAAACCCTCATTTTCATAGATAAATTCATAAAATCCAAAAGCCAAAGAAAATATTTCAGGGTTACACATTACAATTTACAATTCTCATAAGGAAACGAAAATCACTTACTTGAGCCAATTGTAGTTGTAGAAGCAAGATAACTAAGACACCACCCCATGAAAAAGAATGAACCGTCTCTCCAGCAACAACCATACCTGGAAATTCCCAAGTTAGACCAAACCCTAAAATATCCAAGGTAAAAAACTCTTGAAGAAAAACTACAACAATAGAGTTTACCTCAAGTTTCCATGCCGAAATTACCAAGGTTGCCATGCAAAAAACAATGAGACCACCCAACTATACAAAATCCACCCTTCCATGTGGAAAATTTTCAGAAACGTGGTCAAAATTGGTCCTAGTAGCCTTAAGATAATAGGTCCCAGGAGCTTTAGTCAAAATTGGTTCCATCAGCCTTAAGAGAATGCCCGCCACAATTCATGGTTTGAGAAGAATTCCTACACGATGGTACCGTCCTATCACTAGTTGGTTTGGCTACCTATTCATGATTTGACTTTTCTTTAATCATTCTTGAGGAGAAAGATACAGGCCTGCCAAAACAACTTTTTTCACCAATGGATGTAAAAATGGCTAAGTAGCCTCAAAAAGATGCCCACCCTAAATTATGGGTTAGAGTAAATTCCTGCAGCACATGGGGGTCTTGTGGATTGGTCTTCGGCCTACCTGACCATGTCTTTAGATTGTCTTGGAAGTGGATGAATAAAAATTTATGGACATGCCAAAAGGGTGTTTTAGGCAGATTACACCAAATTGAGAAGTTTGTCTAAGTATGGACTTGGTGTTAAATATGCCTACCATGCCTCATAGGATGATGTGAAAAATGTATTGAGAATGTGAGTCTCTAGAGTGCTGTATGGAGCATACAACCATGCCACTTTCCTCACCAAACTATAGCATATATTTAAGGAAGAATTGGTCCCAGCATCCTTAGTCAAAATTGGTCCCAACAGCCTTAAGAGAATGCCCGCCACAATTCATGGCTTGAGAAGAATTCCCACACCATGGTACCTTCCTATAGCTAGTTGGATTGAATACCTATTCATGATTTGATTTGTCTTTAATATTTATTGAGGAGAAAGATACAGGCCTGCCAAAATAGGGTTTTTCATTGGTGGATGCAAAAATGGCTAAGTATCCTCAGAAATATGCCCGCCCTAAATTATGGGTTAGAGTACATTCCTGCAACACATGGGGGTCTTGTATATTGGTCTTCGGCCTACTTGACCATGTCTTCAGATTGTCTTGGAAGTGGATGAAGAAAATGCTATGGACCTTCCAAAAGGGTGTTTTAGGCATATTAGATCAAATTGAGAAATTTGTCCCGGTATGGAATTGGTGTTAAATCTGCCCAAGTGTCCTTAAGGAAATGCCCAGAGTTATAGCCTGTTTTTGTTTCTCATTTTAAAACATTTGCTTGTTTTTAAAGTATGGTATTTATTTTATTTTAAAGTTTTGAATTTAGTTTCTTTTAAATTTTTCTTTGATTTCAGGCTTATACTTATAATTGATTTAATAGGTTTTCTTTCAATTTTGGTTTTACTTAGTGAATTTCATGGTTTTTAGGGGATTGTAGAATGTATATATCACTTAAAGGTTCTAAAAAATATCAGAAAGTTTTATTTAAAATCATTAACTAAATTTTAACCCTTTGCTGTGAGTTTTGATTTAAAAATTGTTAAAACATATATTCTTGTAGCACAAGCTCAAAAAAGGTAAACTAGGGTGCTACAAGAAAATTGTTCTATTTGAAAAATCATGATTTTGTCTTGTAATTTTCAAAATTCGCACATAAGAGAAGTCTTTCACACCTGTTGACGAGTTTGATACATGTTTCAACCGCAATAATAATTGTGACAAGTGTTGTGAGATCAGGCAGAGAATCATTTGGGTGAGTTGCGGTTGTCCGGAGGTTATGGGATACAGAATAGTGGAATGATAATGATTATGCACGATGAGGAAAATTCACCATCAGCTATGCATTTCCTGAATGCATGGAGATAATAGAAGTCGTTGGAAGACCTGGCAGTTTGTGATTAAAGATTGAAGAAGGTCGGCTATTTAGGGTTTGCAGGGTAACTGTTTAGCACTATCGTGGCAGCCAAAAATAGACTTAAGAAGGAAATTGGACACCTGGGAAGACAAGAAAGAAGATTTCTAACAACTGAATCCTTTATTTAGACAGGTATGAAGTGAATTATTGACATGCTCCATGAGTTCAGGTTCACATTGACAAAGGATTAATTATTAAGATTAACTAAGAATGTTAGTTCATAAACTCAATTTTTGCTCAATGTCAAATCTTCTCTGTCAGTAGGGTCAAAATACTTATCAGTTTGTGAAGTGAAATTCATGTCAAGGGTTTAATTTTATCAGCATATGGTTGACTGTTAAATTTGCAAATATTCTAATAGTGTTAAACTTTTTACTGAAGGAAGCACATTTAAGATCAATCATCCAGAATGAAAAGGAGTGGGAAAACAAATAGAGCTAAACCCTCATATATGTCTTGGGTTCAAGCTTTCCCTGACTATGCAAGGTTATTTTGAGAAGCAGGATGGCTAAATTATTTTGTGAAGATTGATGGACATCACACAGAAGTTTCATATAAGTTTTCTTAGGGATTGGACAATGACATAGTTACTTTTGACACCCTGAAGATTGAGCTCACTAGAGAGCTAATGGAACAGGCTACATGCATTCCTGATGAAGGTGAGTATTGGTTCAAGAAGGTACATTTTACCTTTAATTCAAAGGATTACTTGCTTCCAGATGTTGTTGCAGACTAGGGTAAAGGGGTGCATATATAGAAGTTCAAACCAGAGTGGAGAGAACCAATTAAAATTCTGCAAAGATATGTAACTTGTGAAGGAAGATATGCATTTGTATTTAAATATCATTTTAGGTTTCTGCAGCATCTAAATCATGAAGCAAAGATGAACCTTCCTTTCTTTTTCCTAAAGAGTTTGCAAAAGATGTCCAGAAGAGTAAAAGAGCATCAAGATCATACTCAACAGTCCATATTTAATCATGGTCTAATAAAGTTAATCATAAGTACAATGCTTCAAAAGAAGTAAAAGACCTGGGACTATTTTGTATTCTGGTCTGGATTTCAATCTAAGAAAGAATACCAATGAAAGAAAAGATAGCTGAACAAAGGACATAATTTAGTTAAGAAATTGAAGAAAAAGGTCATAGTCGAGATAGAAGAAGATAGTGTGCAAGGAAAGTCTGTGACACAAAGGGATGAAAATGATGAAAATAAACAACAGAATAAAGTTGATGAAGATGAAATACCAAAGGGTCAAATGCATGATTTAGATCATGTAGAAGATAGCCTTCCTGAAAAAGTAAATCAGGAAGTAGATGAAATTTTGTTAGAATAGGAACAAGTCCCTACAGGAATACAACTAGAAGGTAAGAAAATCCCATTGATTGATGAAGCTAGGGCTGACAGTGTACAAGATTTACAGGAGCAGTCTAAAGAAAAGTTCATGTCACAAGCAATCAAAAAAAGGGTGTTTCAGCTAGCATCCATAAAACACCAAGGAAAAAATTTGAAAATGCTGGGAGAGATTGGGGTAGGTTGGAGACCTAAGACCAGACCCAAGAATAAACTGAGATTGAACATGAAAAAGTTGTTAAACCCTAAGTTAGCTCAGAATAAAATCACAGTAATAGAAGACTCTTCATCCCAAGAAGTGTTAGAAGAGGATGAAGGCTTGGATGTAAAAGAGATGAAAGGAAAGAAACATGTTAATTTAAAGGATAAGTCAGCCTTAAATGAAACTAAAATCTCAGAGCTAATAAAAGAGGTTCAAAAGAAAGTAACTTTAGACCAGCATCAGGATTATTTAATGAAGTAGGACTCAGTCATGACAACTTTTTGTGTAGAGGAAGAAAAGATTGCAGAACCATCAGCTTAATGCAGTTTTGAAGTTAATGAGTCTCCCGAGGCTCCTATAACTATGACAGAGCAGTAAGAGGAGGATGAGGAGATCTCTAGGAAATTGAAGATTTCTTGGATTCCAGAAGGAATGCATTCAGCCTCAGAAGGACAATGTATTGATTCAGAGAATGAGAATTTACAGAGAAGCATCAAACAGTATAAGTATCAGATAGAATACCTGCATGAAACAAATGAGGGGTTAGTAGCTGCTAACAGAAGACTAAGAGAAGATTTAGAAGAGGTCAACAGCCATTACCAAGAGTTAATTGCAGTCTCCAAGGAATCTTTGAAGAGGAAAATACAGACACAAAGTCTGTGTGCAAGATTGAAGCAAGTTGTTCTAGACATAACACAACAAAATCATGACCTTTCAAAAAGAGTCGAAGACCTAGAATCTGACCATCAGGAAACAAGGAGAAATATTCAAGCATTGGAAGGGATATCTCTTTTGGCAAAGGCTGCTAAAGATTTGTAAAGTGATTTAAATGATAGTGGTTATTAGTTAATTTTTTTAAAGAAGTTAGTTTAATATGTATGACTCTATTTTGTTAAGTAATTCGGTAGTATCACCTAAAAAACAGTTTTTCAATTATATAACTATTTTTGGGTAACTAAGATAAAAGTAAGACTGAAGAATGACAGACTCTTTAGAATTTTTGTACAAGGGGAGGCTTTAAGCTATTATACAGAGCTAAGTTTCAAAAAATCTCATGTATTTTGAATTATTGATTATGGTATATATGCAAACTATAAGCCATGTTTATCTTATCAGCTGGTTTCATTTCTGATTAGTTTAATCACTCAGTTTATAAATTCATTTATTGTTTAATGTTATTTCTCATGAAATGCTTGTGAGATGTGGGTGAAATTTAGTAATGTGCTTATGTTGTTTTGGTTTATGTTTCATATATGGTACATCTCAATCTTTCATAGTTACATGATTTAGTGTTTGTCTTAGCATTATGATTTTTACCCTCTTGTTTACAAACTGCACAATCAAAAACCTAAAAAACCTGTTTTACTTATTTTATTTATTGAGATTGTGTTGGCTTGTTCTTTAGTAGTCTGAGAACAATTTCTCACACTAACATCTGCCATGCCTCATAGGATGATGTGAAAAATGTATTGAGAATGTGAGTCTCTAGAGTGTTGTATGGAGCATACAACCATGTCACTTGCCCCACCAAACTACAACATATATTTAAGGAAGAATCGGTCCCAACAACCTCAGTCAAAATTGGTCCCACCAGCCTTAAGAGAATGCCTACCACAATTCATGGTTTGATAAGAATTCTTGCACCATGGTACCATCATATAGCTAGTTGGTTTGGCTACCTATTCATGATTTGATTTTTCTTTAATCTTTGTTGAGGAGAAAGATACAGGCCTACCAAAATAAGGTTTTTCACCAGTGGGAGCAAAAATGGTTAAGTGGCCTCAGAAAGATGCCTACCCTAAATTATGGGTTAGAGTAAATTCCCGCAGCACATGGGGGTCTTGTAGATTGGTCTTTGGCATACATGACCATGTCTTCATATTGTCTTGGAAGTGGATGAAGAAAATGTTATGGACCTGCCAAAAGGGTGTTTTAGGTAGATTAGACCAAATCGAGAAATTTGTCAAGTATGGACTTGGTGTTGAATCTGCCCAAGTAGCCTTAAGGAAATGCCCGCCGTGCCTCATAGGATGATGTGAAAATTTTATTGACAATGTGAGACTCTATAGTTTTGTATGGATCATACAACCATGTCACTTGCCTCACCAAACTACAACATATATTTAAGGAAGAATTGGTCCCAGCAGCCTTAAGAGAATGCCTGCCACAATTCATGGTTTGAGAAGAACGCCTGCACCATGGTACCATCCTATAGCTAGTTGGTTTGGACACCTATTCATGATTTGATTTTTCTTTAATCTTTCTTGAGGAAAAAGATACAGGCCTGCCAAAACAGGGTTTTTCACTAGTGGATGCAAAAATGGCTAAGTAGCCTCATAAAGATGCCCTCCCTAAATTATGGGTTAGAGTAAATTCCCACAACACATGGGGATCTTGTAGATTGGTCTTCGACCTACCTGACCATGTCTTCAGATTGTCTTCTTCAGTCATGGGTAAGACAATCTAAAAAATCATTGATTGCACCACCAACAGTAAGTATGCCCTAATTTTAAATGGTTTCTATCTTTGCTTTCATTTTAGGGTGTGAGGACTCATAATCTATTTTAAACTACTAAAGACTAATATGTTCTTGCAGTTTAGTAATCATCTTCCAAGATCAAGGCCAATAAGCAAATATGGTGAAGAGGCTTTTCGTGAATCACATTGCTTCGAAAGGCGCAAGGCCAAAAATAATGTTCAAAGAAGAAATAATAGTAAAATTCTAAGTGTTTCATCCAAGAGTAAAGGGGCAGTGCAAACTGATCAAACACGAGAATGGAGTGGGGAAGCTGGTGTTGAAATACCTATGATGGTGACTGAAAATTACTGTAAAATTGGCATTTCATCTTGAAGAAATGAAGCAGGGAAAATCAATGAATTACAAGAAGTGTATGGAGCAGTTGCTATTGATATGCCAATGATGGAGGCTATGACTCACAATAAAAAGGGTGTTCCATCCTTGGTAAATGGTACAAGGAAAAGTGGTGAAAACCAAGAAATTCAAGGGGAAGTAGTTGATATCCAAAAGATGGATGTTGGGAATCCTATAAAACCTGATGTCATTATAAGAAGTGTGAGTCAATCCAAAAAGGAAAAAGTCCTAGATGATCGAAATGAAACATTGTATGCAAAATGATGAAAGAAACTTATGTTGCAATAAGCATTTCTAGTGATCTTGCTATATTGAAAATTTATTCTATTGTGCTAACATTTATGTTACCAAATTTTGGAAATGTAACGAATGATGGAAGGCATATTAAATATTTAATTTTTGTTTTCAGTAATAAAATTACAGTTGTTTTCCTTGTTTTCTTATATTTTGTAAATTTCTGTCTTTTTTAGGCCAGTTCTATAGGCATTATAGCTTTGGGTTATTCACTGAAATTTGGTTGCATGAGTAGAATTGTATGACATTGTTCCAGAATTGGAATTTCGGTTTCATTAGATAAATAAAATTACATATATATAGCAATAAACTTATATAAATTTTGATAAAGAACTTGAGATTTCTTAATCCATCATCCCTATAATATCCCTATAATATCAACAGTTCCAAGCAAACAGCTAGGATCTACCTATGTCACCAAATCCACTGACATATCATATCCACTAATCACTATCACTCTTTTAATTTCTTACAAATTCAAATATATATGCCTACAGTACACAAGTTAACTTTTCAATTTTGATATTGTTAACGTTTTTGCCTATTATGTACACTTATTGAAAAGTTAAATTCAAAATTACCATTCACATTAAATACATCAAAAACATATACATTGCCGAGAAAAACACACACACACACATATATACATTTATGTATTAAAATTTGAAATGTATTGACATACACAGCATATATAAACAATGTTATTCCATAGTTCTAGGTTTCTTGGGAGGTTTAGGCTACAAGTCCTCCTTTTCTAGAGAAGATAAATTTGTACAATCTAGTCTTTTGGATTATCTAGAAGCTTCTAGTTCTTCAAAAGCTGCAGCAGGTGCATGTTCTGATTTTTCATTCTAATTCTTTGACTTTTGTTGCACATTTGTGCAGACTTTAACTCAATCTATCTTTATCTTGGATGTACTTCTTCATCAATTCCAAATTCTTCTTATTTTCCTCTTTGTATTCCTTTTCCTTTTGCTGAATATGATCATTTTCATGTTTCAACTCAGACTGAACTTGGGTCAATTTTTTCATGAGATGCTCTGTCTCTATCTCCAACTCTTTTTCCCTCAATTCTGTATTATCTGGAGTATACACAATTGCTACTCTCTGAAGCATGTTGTTCTTCTGCAAAGTGGCAATTTGGGATTTCAAATCTTCTATCTCAGACTTACATCCCAAATGTTGTGATTCTCTATCCTCCAGTATTTTCAATCTGAGCTCTTTAATCTCATCATCCCTCTTGGCTAGCTTGTTTGTCAATGTTTCTTTTATGGTTGACCACGCAGAGAGATTAGCTCCAACATTCATTGCTGCACTAACATCCATCAAGGACTTCTCTCAAATTCTTAAGAAGGCACGATAGCTTTGTAACCCCTTTTTTGACTTCTGCATGAGCTTGTATTGCATTAAAACCTATGTCCAGTTCCTTCTCTATGTTTTGCAGGGAACTCTCATACCTTATTAAATCCTGTTCGTGTGCTGAAATATCATAAATTTCAGCCAAAATCAGATGTCGACTCTGTCCCTTACCAATTTCAAATTCTTTTAACTTTTCAACTCCTCTAATCTGTAGTTCTACAGTAATCTTTTCAAGTTCAACTATTTTCCCTTTCAACTCTTCATCTTTCTTAGAAATTATGTTTTTCATGTTTTCCTCTTTTTTTCTATATTCATTTATCTCAAGTTGATGTTTATTGTAGTCTTCAGCAAGGCTATTTTGAAAGTCAACCTTCATTATTTCAATTATTCTATTTAACTTATTGACTTTAGCGGTAAGTATTGCTTCCTAGCCAATAACAGTCCTTAGAGGGGGAGTGTCCAAAACCTTCGATAGATGTTTCAGCTCATTTTCTAGTCTCTTTATGGTTTCTTCATCTTTCTTCCAAACAACCATATATTCTTCTCTGCATTTTTCATTTTCCTTTCTAAAACCATCCTGAAGTTTCTCTAGTTCCTTATTCAAAGACTGAAGAGAAGAGTCCTTGCATGCTATTAAACTTCTCGAACTGTCGACAATCTTCACAAGGGATCCTTGTAATCATTTCCTGTAAATAGGGAAAAGTTTTAGGAGGATTCAAAAAATGGAATTTGGCAACTTTTTTTTTGGAAAAAAGCATTGAAAAATGCCTCCTACCTTAAAGAGGTCCATCATTTGCAATTTTTTAATAGAATATTCCATAGTATCCACGTGTTCAGTTGCTAACCTTGCAATTACCTGTAAATAGTGAAAATTTTAACAAGGCTTCAAAAAAAGGAATTTGACAACTGTTTCTTTTTGAAAAATAGTGCCTACCTTTAAGAGGTCCTGAATTTGCATCTATTTAATCCTACATAGTTCTACGCTCTATACTATGGTAAGATACCAATAGGAAAAGTTGTTTCTATGAAATTCATCTTCTTCTTTGAAATGCAACATTTAATCAAACAGTAGCTTAAAAACAGTTTTACTATCAAAAAACATTTTGGAGAGGAATTTTTCTCAACTCCCAACTGTGGAGGTGTATATATAACAAGTGGCATTTCTACATGAGCATAAATATAATCATCACTGTGCTCCTCCTATTCATTAAACTCAACATCATGCATCTCGTTTACATTTATTTCTTTGCCTTCATTGAGACATCATCAATTCTTGAGGGTCACTTCCCATACCTTCCATATAGTACTCAAAACGATCTTCAGGGACTTGTACATTGTCCTTTGGAGATTGTTGAGGAATGGCCTGGTTAATTTTGTCCAATTTCATCCTCTTAATGTATGTATTTTTAAATATTCTTCCTTATATAGTGCTAGGTCGATATAAGTCTGTAATTTTTTGTAGTGTTCCAGGGTAACTGAAATTCACTCTCTTCAATTTGCTCTCCTAAAGTGAAAAATGCAATTTTTTTTCCAATAGATGAGGGACATCTATGGCCAGGTATTCAACCTAATGAAATCACCAACTTCAGAAAATCACCTGAAATATCTTGCTTGTGGCGATTCATACTTTTCCTAAGTACAATTTGAATTAAGGTTTTGTACAGTCTTGGTGGAACATATTGCATCTTTAAACCATTCCGGGAAACCTTAACCATTTTTCCACATATTTTGTTTGCCATCACACCCTTTTCTACTTTTAGGGTTTTCTTGGTGGTCAACATTACTCCCCCCCCCCCCCCCCCCCCGTGTGGAATTTTCGCTACACCTGACAACAAATCAGGGTCTAGACAAACCCTCCTCCCAAAAATAATCAATTCCTTGGACTCATCATCATAACTAGAAATATCAATATATATATCTTGATTGTTGAAATTGAACTGACTGAAAAGAAAACGATGCACTCCTGCTCTGACCATGACATTTAGCATACCTTCTGGCCAGTTGGTTCTGTCACTCCATGCCTTAGTGCTCTCTCCAAATTTTCCAACAGTGAACCTCTCAGCAACTTCAGAACCCCTTGTTTCAATTGATGGCATGGAAGATGAGGTTGTTTTTTCCATTTTGCAGGATGATGGCACACTCAGAAAGGAAGAAGGGGATGCACGCGAATGCATGCACAGGATACCAGCACGCTGAATTTTCCAAACTAAAATAAAAATTACAAATGTGTTCAGACGTTTCCAAACTATAATAAAAGTTACAAATGTGTTCAGACTTTTGCAAACTATAATAAAAAATACAAATGTGTTCTAACTTTTCCAAACTATAATACAAATTACAAATGTGTTTCAAGTCAACTATACACAACTTATACTTTCAATTTCAATATAGTTAACTTTATAGCATGTTAAATATACTTATTTTTCTAGCATGTTAAGTATACTTATTGAAAATAAGAAATTAAGATTAAATAAGAGAGTAAAAATTTGTCATTCTAACTATTCTGGAAAAAATAGAGTAATAGAGTGAGTAATATAATAATAGAGTAATATTCTTCTCTACATGTTTTGATGTACTCTCAAACCAAACCCTCCTATTAAATGTTTATAGTAAATATTTTTGGAAATTGGATGGCTAGATATATTGAGAAGACTATCCTTGTGTTAAATTTATATAACCTAACCTTGTATGCTCACAGTCAACCTATGAAAGGTGCAATTTTAACCTTTTTTAACTATTATCGACACTTGGTGTAAAATGCAAGCCATAAGCATAAAAATGCAAGATAGGAATGCGTAGCAGTTAAATTGAACATGAATGACTAAAATTCCAAGTATCTTGGCCAAATTAAAAAAAATGATTGAAATTCCAAGTTTCGTAAAAAACAATGTGTAAATCTTCAAAAATGGGTTGAGGAAAATGCACACCATAGTCCGTACAATTGTCATAAGTTGAAAATAACACCATGGGGTTTAAGATAGATATATTTTTGACAAAATCCTCTTTCCGTTTTTTAAAATTATGTTTCAATTGTCTAGAGTTAAATTGACAAAATGACAACTTTTGTGTTTTCAACCCAGTTTTACCCAGATCACAAAAATGTCGGCCCAACCCTAAGTATTGGGTATTTTTTAGTGATTTTAGTTGGAAATGGTATGTTTTACTATTTTCCACATTATTATACATTTATTTTTTCAATTTTGGTTCAGAAAGTGCCTATTGTGCAAAAACACACTACATGGTTGTCTTGTATTTATGAAATAACCACCTACATTAATAAAAACGCAAACCAAACCCTCCTATTAAATGTTTATAGTAAATGGTTTTGGAAATTGGATGGCTAGATATATTTAGAAGACTATCCTTGTGTTAATTTTATATAACCTAACCTTGTATGCTCATAGTCGACCTACCAAAGGTGCAATTTTAACCTTTTTTATTGTTATGGACACTTGGTGTAAAATGCAAGCTAGGAATGCATAGCAGTCAAATTGAACATGAATAACTAAAATTGAAAGTATCTTGGACAAATTCAAAATTAATGATTGAAATTCTATGTTGTTACGTAAAAAGTAGTGTGTAAATATTCAAAACTGAGCTTAGGAAAATGCATGGCACAGTCCGTACAATTGTCATAAGTTGAAAATAACACCATGGGGTTGAAGCTAGATATATTTACATTTATTAATAAAATTTATACTGTTAGGTGTAATCTATATGGTGAATTATACTATTTAATGCATATGAATTATGTATTTGTTTCATTCAATTATGTCTGGTATATTATTGTTATGTTATAATTGGTTTTTCTTTTCGAATAATTTTTTCATTATATATGAAATTTGTAAGTTTGAAACGATAATATACATTTCCTAGAGTGTGGTTTATTGTGAAGATGCTTTTATACTGTCTTCAAACTATCAAAAAAACCTCTTATTATAGCCTTCTAGATATGGTTGGATTCACCATACAACACTCCAGAGAACCACACTCTCAGAATATTTGTATCACCGTCCTATGAGCTGTGGCGGGCATTTCCTTAAGGCCAGTTGTGCATATTTTACCAATAATTCTTGGAATTTTTTTTAACTTCTCCTAGCCTCGGTCTAATTTCCCTAAACCACATTTTCTAGGCTACTTGGACCAATATTCCCAAACTTAGCCAATTTCCTTATTTTAACTAATTTGTCATATTTCTCCAGATCGATGTCATAATGCAATAATGATTTCAACTTCATTTAATATCATCATCTATGACATGCCATGCCATGCGGGAATCATCCTTAGTGCAGGCATCAACCTTAATGTGGGCATCACTTATCCCCTTTAAAACACTTAGCCATTTTTTCTTTGTCTTTAGTTTGCAAAATAACATTTTTCTTCTTTTTTTGCAGGTTGATATTTTCCTTATCTGGTCACCATAAGAAAAACCAAGAGCATGGATAGATATCCATTTCAACAATGAACAAGAGCATATCATCTGATGAATTTTATCATCAAAGGAACACCACCTTTCGGTCATTTCGAAGTGGTCGCTCAAACGTTTTGTCTGACACTTGAGTAGTTCTCTTCAAACCCTCACACTACAACAAAAACTGGATTTAGCGTCGAATTTAGCGCCAGAATTTAGTGTAATTTTTTCCCAATTTTGGTGAACAATCTGGCGCTAAACCTGGCGCTATTGTACAATTTCATAAAACGCCATCTATTGCATCTTTTTTTCTGTCCTTTTTAACATCTATTTTTGCGTCCATTTTTGCGCCCAATTTTTTGCATCTTTTGTTACACCCTTATTCTCGTCCAATTTTGCATCTTGTATTGCATCTTTTTTTGTGTCATTTGTTACATCCTTGTTTGCACCCAGTTTGATGCTCAGTTTTGCATCCAATGTTGCGTCTTATTTTGCTCCTTTTGTTCATCGAGTCTTGCACCCAATTTTGCACCATGTTTTGCATCAAATTATGTGTCCAATTTTGCATCTAGGTTTGCATCCAAATTTGGGCCCAATATTGCGTCTAGTTTTGCATCCAATTTTACTTATAATGTTGCATCCCTTTTTTCATCTAATTTTGCATCTTGTTTTACGTCTTTTTTTGTATCCATGTTTGTGCCTAATGTTTCATTTTGTTTTACATCATATTTTGCATCTAGGTTTGTACCTAGTGTTGCATCTTGGTTGATGTCTTTTTGCATCTATGTTTGAGCCCAATGTTGCACCCAGTGTTGTGCCTAGTGTTGTTCCTAGTTTTGTGCCCATGTTTGTATCTAATATTGCATCTAGTTTTGTGTACAATGTTGCATCCCATATTGCATTCAATATTACGTCTAGTTTTACATCCAATGTTTCGTCCCATCTTGCATCCAATATTGTGTCTCATTTTAAGTTTTTGTTTGCATCAAGTGTTGCTTCTAGTTTTGCACCTGGTGTTACGCCTATTTTTATGTCCATCGATACACCATATTTTGTGCTCAATTTAATGTCCAATTTTACGTCTAGTTATGAGTCCACTTTTGCATCTATTGTTGCGTCTAGTTTTGGGCCTAGTATTGCATCTAGTTTTGAGTCATTAGATGTGTCTAGTGTTGAGTCTCATTTTGCATCCAATTTTTCTTTTACTGTGACATCCATTTTTGTGTCCACATTTGTGTCTGACATAACATCCACTTTTGCATCCACTTGTGTGTTTGGTGTGAAGTCCACTTTTACATCTTGTTTTGCATTTAGTGTTGCATCTAATATTGCATCCATATTGCACTACTACATTTTTTACCTTTAGAAATACACTGCAATATCATTAGGGCATGGAGGAATCGAACCACCAACCTCCTGCTTGTAAGGGAGGCTCTCTTCCATTGAGCTAGAACCCTTTAAGAATCGGGAAGAGGAGCAATATTAACACAGATTTCATCATTTGAATTCTAATAAAAGATAATAAGATCCAAAGACAGTCATGCTTAAAATCCAATTTATTTTTCCAAACACATTAATAAGCAAAAAAATCTATCGTGATCAGGAAACAAAATATCCTAAACAATTACACAATCTGTTAAAGTGGTTTCGTAAAAGGGTCTTAGAGAACAAGATAATGTATTGATGCATACCTAATAACCTAAACTTGAGAAGGACAGACAATAAGGATGTGTTTAAGAAATAGTTGTAGAATCCAATTGAGGATTGTGTGTTGCTACATAAATGTTTCTATGAGTTGATTATGTGATTTTGTTCAGCAATGGGATGGTAAGAGAAGCACTCATGAATGGTTATTAAAAGAAGATGCCTACCTCAAGATTCTTTAAGCCTCACCTGAAGTCTAGTTGTTGTTTCAATTTTCATCATGCTAGGAATAGGCTGTTCAATTTTGGTGAAACCTCTGGATTTACATGGACAACAGTAAAATCTTGATTGTGATGAAGGAAATAATTTCATCTTCACAGGTGAACTTTCGATTATATTAAAAACAAATCTTGGTGAATGAAATAAATTGAACACAACTTGAAAATGATAGTGTCATCATGTTAGTGCACTTGATTAAGCATCCTATTTTGACAGCCTCTTGAAGAATTTATTCAGAATTTCAGATACTCTCTTTGACAACTAAATACGTAGATGTTATCTTTTACAACAAAAATAAGGTTATTAAACAGAATCTGGATTGAAAATATTTAAGTGCACATAACAAGATACATGGATTCAAAATTGTTTTTAGTTAATGTTGTTTCTAGATGGCACATTTCATCTTCATAAAGCTATTGTCTAAACTGTTGTCTTTGGTTATTTCAGTGTGCATTTTAGCATTTTAATGTAGCATTCTGAATCTTAACCTCCTTTCTTAAACAAGCTAGTACATTTTTTTTCTGGTACATTTCCTAACTGTTTACAATGCTGGAGTCGGATTGTTATTGATATGTTGTGCAAGACCTCTGACCCTCTAGAATCTAGACATGTATGCATGACCAATTAAAATGTTGATAATGACCAACCAGTTTGAATTGGTGTTTTAACATTACTTAAAGGAAAAACAAATAAAGTGGGAAGGCTAGGTTTACCATTTGTAAGGAGACTACTATTATCCCCAAGAAAGAGAGAGAGAATTAGTTAATTATTTTGTCCCATAATAGACCACAAATATCAAAACATCGTTAGTGTAGAAACCACTTGTCACCAATTAGATGCCTTCCAATATTCCAATAAAGTGCCTAATCTCCTCAATGGACCCTTATCCAAGGTCCGTTCCATTTTAGATATCAAATGTGCAGCCTATGAGGATTGAAAATCCCAATATTATATAGACCTTTACTTTGGTCTGGTCATGGAATCCATCCAACAACCCACTGTGGTCAATCAAATCCCTTTCCTAGACTACAAATATATACAAGTTGAATCAATTGTGTGTTCCATCTAGATAAACTTGCCTTCTCCTTATCAAGGAGGCCCATTCTTCATCCCATGGAGGACATTTTGGTGTACAAAAAATTATGTTGCACCCACAAAGGTACTTCTTTTGGCCTTCCATGTGGAAAGAAGTGGAATATTACATCTAGAGTTTTTCAAATTGTAGCCAAAACAAACCTACCAAAATGAAGCTTGGGTAGTACTAGTCTTTGACAGTTCCCTATAGGGCTTGGATTTCTTCTAGCTTGTTTGGGGCCATTTTGGATTACCATTGACCAACATTTCTGATCATTACTCCAAATTTCTTAGTGATTTGGAAAATCCTCATGGAAGCCTTTAGGTTGTTTGCATCGGTTCTCTACTACATTCAATCCACAAACTGATTGCCAAACTAAGATAGTGTAACATAATCTTGGTTCATGCTCTCTGCCTCTATTATCAATAGAACAAATAATGGGATCAATACCTGCATATTTTGCAACATAGTTACAACAAATCTTCCCTTCTACAAGACATTTTCCTTTTGATCTTTGTTTTGGCTTTCAACCTCTTAGCTCTAGTTGCTCTCCCAACTCCATCCACATCCCACCAGCAGAAGCAGTAAGATAAAGCTTCTTTTGTGCAGAACTTGGTCAAGATCCAAAGTAATGTTCAGGACATCCTTCAATAGACACATGCTGAATACAAAGCACTATACGACTGGCATCAAGTTGCTACACATTTTCAAGTTGGCGATTGAGTTTGGTTGCATTTGGACAAGCATTGCTTTAAAAATCAACAAATGGGTGCCAATGCTTTCAAGTTGGACCTTCTACCACATTTAGGCACCCATGATGTGGTGAATGTCAACCAGTGGAAGTGATATGAACCACCTCATTTAAAGGATGTGTCTAGTCACACATCTGGAGGTCACAATTCTAGCTTGTCAGCTTCCCTTTCCTGAAGATACTCTTTTTGACGTTTGCACTTGATCCACTAGGAAGTGTCACATCACTACCTACTTGGTGTGCTACAAAGGCATGTTTTCCCACACAGGGTTAATGGTTGCTGGAATCAACATATAGATAGAAACTTCCCTATCTTTAGCGGAAATTGGGGATGGTTTCCTCTAAGCAAAGATGAATTAATGAGACTTAGTCTAGTAATATGAGTGAACCTATATTATATCTGTACATTTATATTTTGTACTCTATTAAACTTTGAAATTTATCCTTATCTCTATTGGGTGAATTAGTCTAAGACTAAATAGATTGCTCACCCACTTTATCTTTTTTATTGTAGACTTGGGCAATTTTGATAATTCTACCCACAGTTTTGCACTGTATATGTAATAATACAAGCAACTGTAGTTACTGTACAGCACATGTGCAATTCCTCCCCACAGTTTTGTACTGTATTTATAATAATAACACATGACTGTACATCATGTGTACAATTTTGGTTATTCTCTTCCACTCACACACTTGTCTTTGTTTATTCACTTGTATTGAGGCTCTGTATAATAAATCATTGTATTAGGAAGCTGTAACAAACAGTCAAACTCAGACTTGATGGTACACTTGAAATCTTATTTTAAACATCTATTTGTACTGCTGTTACATGCAATAAAAAATTGCAAATTGCCAAATATATTCCTGGGTTGATGTGAGTGTATTTCTCAATATTAAATACATATCTTGTATATATGTGCATTCCCATATAAAAATTCAATTTAATCTGTTGTCCTCCCCGTGTTTCTCCTGGGCACATCACATCAACACGAAAAATAAATAGAGTCTAAAGTTTATAGGAAAAATAACAAGTTATCACATATGCCTGAATAACTAGCATGACAAGAATTAGAGAAAGTACATCCAAAGTGCCATAACCAGCATATCCTTACATATCAAGCATACAATAAAATGTAGTATTTAATACCACTTAAGACAAATATATGGAATTCGAGTACACATCTTAGAAGTACCGTAGATCATCGAAAATACAGATTTAACAAGCTACAGCTGCAAATGGAGGTTCACGCTCATTCATGCATTCACAAATTCACTTATTTCATGCACATTCACACTCTTACTACTATTCCATTTACATTTGCATTATCCAATCCATAGTCTCACATTATTCCTCATACATTTACCTTATGCTCCACACATATATCCTTCTTCATGCATTGGCATTATATCACTTCCATTGACCTTTGTAACTCAACCATACACCTACAAGAGATTGCCTTCATTAATATGGTTAATACTTTTATAAAGGAATCGACACCTACATGTATCTACAGTAGAGACCTCGTACTAGAGTAAAAACAAATAAAATCTACAAAGGAGGATGACTACAGAAGTAGAACACTACAGGAAACTATAAGCAAGGAGCATTACAGAAGTTGGAGCTACAACTATCTACAGAAGAGAAAAGCTATAAAAGTGTGATGCTACAGGTATCTGCTACTACTGGAGATAATTGTTAAATCCTATTAACTTGCAGAACGCTACAAAAATGACTTGTGCATGTCACACATGATCCCACTCTAGTACACATTCCAATACAACAATAATAATATCCTCCCACATATGTGGATGATCACAACCTTCATAAAAAAACATGCAAAATCCTCCACGCAATGAAATGCACTTATTATAAATCATAAATGACATAAGGCAAGGTATATCACACATACTTGTTTTTATCAATTATGTTTTAGATAAGTATGTAATTCTAAATCTCGATCACAGTGACCTCAACCTCTCTCTACCCTACTCCATATCAATGTGGTCGCTAATATATAAAATTAGGGGAGGAAGCAACTTGGAGTTGCATGAGATGATGCAACTACAACAACCACATATTGCCATCCCAACCACTATTCGAAATCTATGAAAGAAAATCCTGAATAATCACTCCAGTTGGTGTGCATATATAGGATAGAAATCCCATATTGAGATCAAAGACCGTAAGACAGAAACAGGAAATGTGTGGAAGGAATTGCTGTATACATCTTTGTATCTTCTGATTTGGGGTGAAGCTGCCAATTTGAGATTCTTACCAGAGTGTTCGTGCTATATTTTCCATCATATTGCTTTAGAGCTAAATAGCATCTTAGAGAATAATACTGGACAAATAGCATTGCTTACACATATTGGAGAAAATGCCTTTTTTCACAAGGTTGTTACACCACTGTATGATATAGTAAAAGTGTAGTGATGATGGGACGGTTCCTCATTATTCTTGGAGAAATTATGATGATATTAATGAGTACTTTTGGAGTAGCAGATGCTTTGAAGAACTAGGATGGCCTCTCAAGATGGGGAGTAATTGTTTTCAATCTGCTAAATGAGCTTAGAGTTATAAGGATTGGGATACCCAGAGAATTAGGAGAATATTGCATAAACAACAAGTAGGGAAGATGGGATTTTTAGAACAACTCTCATTTTGGAACATTTTCCGCAGCTTTGATCGTCTTTGGATAATGTACATTTTGTTCCTTCATGTTGCTAGTAGTGTGGCATCTCAAGGGTTAGGAACTCCTTGTTGGAGCAGAGTCCCGCAACTATAGGAAAATCTGCCATTTTGGCGGATAGACAGTTTGGCGAAGACGAAGAGATAAGGTAAAGCTACAACGCCGTAGCATGTTTCTAGCTGTAGAGCAGAGCTAGAAATCATGACTGATTGGGACAGAGAATTCAAGGAAGATGACAGTACCTGAGCGGTCGAGAAGAGAGAGCTCAACCACTGCATTGAAGGCAGCGGCGAATACAAGAGGGCTCAGCTACCCTCATAAAGGAAAAGGAGCGATGAGGCCGAGGTATTGAAAGATGAAGGACAGAAAAAGGGAAGTAGTGCATAGTACCCATGGTCAACGCCAGGAAGCATGGAAGACTACAGAGAGCAATGGTGTGACGGAAAGCGGCTACCCCAAGTACAGATATGCGAACTGTCACTAATTAGGGTTTTGGGTTACTATTGGGACATGCCCACAGTGTTGTAATGGTGAGATCTTTGGGCCGCTTATAAAGGGATGTATTTTGTATTGTAAAAGGTTGGCATTTTGAGCATTTTAAGCCATCCAGCTAGTCATTCCTTCTGGAGCTAGACATCAGAGAGTCTGAGAGTCCAGTAGTCTGTTAGTTTACTGTAATTTGTATTGTAAAAATCCGCAGGGATTGAGAGAGAGAGAGAGAGAGAGAGAGAGAGAGAGAGAGAGTATATTGTAAGAAGGAAATATAGAGAAGAGATCTAAGAGAGAAGGGCTCCAGGATATGTGTAGAGTTACCCAAAAGATCTCTAGCTGCTTATGCGGTGCAGCAAAACTGTGTACCTCTCTCAAGTTATAATATAGAAACACAGTTCTGTGGATGTAGCTTCTACCCTGGAAGTGAACCACGTAAAATTAGAGTGTTATGTGATTGATTCATGTGATTGTATTTGCTTGTTATATCTGTCATTCATTACATGAAATTTGCTTACAATAAATGTATGTATGTGTTATTCAGTTCACAGCATAGTAAAAGGATAAATGCAAGTTGAAGTCTTTAAGTATTCTGTATAAGAGTTTGTATAAGTTTCGCTCAAGACATTTAAGAACATCATTGTGTATTGAGTCTTGTAAGTTGAACACCAGTAAGCTAAGTACACTGAGTCGCAGCAGTAGGATATCGTAGGGAGGTGATATCGCACCATCAGAGGAGCTGTGGTGCGCAGTACCGCAGATTGAGGATTGAGCATAGGAGAGAGTTACGTGTTGTCCAGGACATGGCAATGCGATAAGGACTAGAGTCATCGCAAGTAAGAGGAAAATGCGCATCGCATCGCAGAGAGAGACATCTCGCAGGCTAAGAAGAGCTGTGAGACGCAGCAAGATGCCATACAGAACCTAGTTGAGACACTTGAGTCTTTGGCCAACCCATTAGGATCACTTCAGGTGAGACTTCAGGCCGCTTCACGGTCTGTTGTCGAAAGGGCCAGTGAGCTAGGGGTATTGTTGGTACATGATAGTAAACCCAGGTCTGCCCAGCTAAGCCAACAAATGGTTCCGTCACCGGTTTTGAACAAACTGAGCACTGATGTTCTAGTGGAGCCCTACTAGAGATGAACTCAATGAGTGGGTTTGGTCTAAGGAGAAAGAGTTTGCCGAAAATGAGAACAAGCGTCCTATACTAAGTACAGAGGACTGGTTACAAAGACATATCCTTACAGACCTGCATGCGATATTTTTTGCGACCTTTGGAAACGAGCTTTACGACTGGTTATCAAAGTTGACTGATACAAGCATATTCAAGAAGAAAAGAAACATTGTCTGGACACCGGAGTTGATTCAGACTGTGAAGAACCTTGATAATCCCATTACGAGGATAGTAGACTTATAGCTTGCGAGTGTGCTAGAAGGCTTTGTCACAGAGTTTGCAGATGAACAGAGAAAAAGCTTCAGCGAGGCTGAGCGATACTTCTTCAAAGGATATCACGGTAAGTACCTAAAATCTTTAAACTTGTCCATTAAGATGTTATTACATGAAAAAGGAACAATGGACCTAGTTTCAGATGAATAAGTAAAGATAGTAATGTCACAAGAGTTTGAAAGTGATTTTGATGACATTGGACATACACATAGTGGAAAGAAATATAAAGTAGATTTCAGCTCTCCCATATTTGAAGATAGATCAGATAATACTAGACAACAAAGTCACAGTACCACAGAAAGAACAGAAGGGGGTATCCCTTACCACCCTTATACCCCATAGAAATAGATCGAGACTCAAAACAATCCCGTAGGAACTCCATCTAGTAGCTCCCAGACAGTACATACTACCGCTACATCACCTCCACCTACACCACCGAGTGGTAGTAACACAGCAAATCAACATCCACCATGTAGAAATAGAATGGGGGATGATATGAAGCTACCTATCTTTAAGGGTACAGGGGCAGAGGACCCAGAGCAGCATTGGTTTATATGTGAAGCCGTGTGGACCATTAAAGCAATCAATGATGATAATAGTAAACTTGTACAGTTGGTCACCACACTGAGAGAACAAGCCTTAACATGGTATATGAAGTATACCTCAGCGGTACCCAGAACACTTGTCCAGGTGAGGACCACGATGATTAAAGAGTTTAAGAAACCTTAGTCTGAGTCACAGTGCATTACAGAGCTCAAAGACATCAAACAGTTACCTACAGAGTCAGTGTGGGACTTCGATCAAAAATTTAAAGCCCTGATAGACCAAGTCAGCTTTGAGTTTGCACTGGAGCAGCATAAGGAATGGTTTATTGTAGCACTACTCCCTCACATTAGACTACCATTAATGAATCAGAAACTCCAGACACAGGACGACATGTTGGAGATGGTGATGAAACTAGAGGCTTCACCTCTAGCTGAAACCAGTATAGGTATGACAAATCTGCAAAACCAGTTGGCTAACCTCACGATACAGATGCATGAGCTTAAGAAAGGGAAAGAGGTTGCGCAAGACATATGGTGCGTAAAGTGTAAAGCACAAGGCCATACTAATGATAATTGTTCAGTCTTTGTAGAATATATAGCAACCGGGGCTCCTAACCCCTTACCATAGACCCACGGGCCGTGCTGTGAAATATGAAAAACAAGAGGACACCTACCTCACCAGTGCCCCCTACTTCAGAAGTACGTACAGACACCTAAGAACTTATACTGCGTCTTCTGCAAGTCCGTAGGCCATGATGAACATGATTGCTGAGCCTATGATCTCATGGTCGGGAGCAAGCAAGACTTGTACAGAGTTCAATCAGAAACATAGGGTCCAGCAGCAGGACCACAGTATGATCAGGCTCATGTTGGCCGTGGAGGAGGATTCAGAGGACGAGGAGGATTCAGAGGCTTTGGCCGGGGAGAAGGCTTTGGCCGTGGTCACGGACCAATCACTTGTTAAAACTGTGGAGTTCTAGGACATTATGCTAGGGACTGTCAGAGCCCTACCACCACATGTAACTATTGCAAATCTTACGATCACGCTATAGAATACTGTCCTACCTTGATAGCTAAGATCAGAGAACCTAAGCCAGCAGTACACCAGAACATCCAGCTTATTGCTACCGAGCAGGAAGAACCAGAACCAAGAGTCAACATTGTAACTCGTAGCGGT
Organism: Pseudotsuga menziesii; assembly: GCA_001517045.1. Classification (NCBI taxonomy): domain Eukaryota; kingdom Viridiplantae; phylum Streptophyta; class Pinopsida; order Pinales; family Pinaceae; genus Pseudotsuga; species Pseudotsuga menziesii. The sequence goes on from LPNX010435096.1 coordinate 62,538, forward strand.
GCTTCCACCAATGAGACATCACAGGTTACTGAAAAGACCACAGGTCAGGAGTGGGTGCGCAAAGCTCCAAACAAAGCAACACCACTTGACCTATAGAAGAATAAACAGACATTTAAGGAAGCTAAGACTTTATTTGATGACCCTATGCAATTAGGATCGTAGGTACCATCGTCTAGGGGCATACCACAGCAAGAACCTTGTGGCGTTAGCCCTGTACAGATATCACAGGCTACCACATCGGGCGCATGCGACGAGGACGAGTTGACAGGAAGTGTACAATCCTTTCTACGGAGCTATTTAAAACTCATGAGAAATGAGCAAGCTATCAAAGAACTTTAGCGCATCATAGATCAGTGTCAACCATCTTCTTCCGTGAGCAATGCACAGCGTGCTGTTCATAGCATTATGGGACATACAAGAATAGGAAGAGAGATGCGACTCACAGCACAGGTTGGAGAATTTGAAATGGACGAGGTGATCCTAGATATAGGATTAGGGGTAAATGTTCTGACTAAGCAGACATGGGAATAGATGGGTAGCCCTAAGTTAGTTAGATCGCCTATCCATCTTCTATTAGCTAATCAATAGTGGGTATCACCCCTGGGTCGATTATCGCAGGTACCAGTTGACATTGACGCAGTTCGTAGCTCTACGGACTTTGAAGTTATAGAAATGATTGGTGATAGTAGACCATATCTAGCACTGCTAGGCATTGATTGGGCGATCGGTAACATGGCAGTTATCGACTTAAAGAGAAGACAAATGACCTTTGAGGACGCACATATGCGGGTCATCGCACCGTTAGATCCTCTTCAGAGTCCTAGATACATTGAACCAATCCGAGAAGAGGAAGAGGCATGTAACATGGACAGTCTCTATCAGATGACTGCGAACTAGAGCGACTACATCAATCCAACCGTAGAAGGGAACATTAGTTGGCGATGTCGGATTTGGATGTTGGTCTAGAGAACTGGCAGAACAGACTTTACGAAGTCTTAGCGCGCAGATGTGCATATATCACTAAGTCACTGCGATGGATTGGCGTAGAGATCAACGAGATTCCATCATTTCATGGTCTAACAGATATTCGGGACTTTCTCACGCAGTGTGAACAACAAATTCCTCACGAGCAGAGGATCGTAGCTATGGACCTTGCAGTACGAGCCACACCTACAAGATGGTGGTATGCACATAAAGAGAATATCACATCATGGGATGATCTTAAGAGATTGATGGCGATCAGATTCTCTACTGACAGAGAGTATGTCCAGCAGAGATACACAGGAGAAAGTGACCCCAGGTCACATATTCAGACATGTGAACAGAATTGGTCGGACATTCTTTCGGATGAATGGGTTCACTAATTCATTCACACTTTGGACATAGTTCCACGGAACTGGTACACAGAGACTGAATTGCTCAAGGGAACGACTACATGGCCTCTTCTAATAGACAGCTTTCTACTTACCTTCGCTTTTGAATCTGAGTATCCAAATGTTGATCAGGCTCTAGATGTAATAAAGATTAAGATATTTGAGGATTGTACCCTATCAGTACATACTCAACCTAAGTGGGCCATCCAGTTATAAGATGCACTCAAGTGCTATAACTTCGAAGCAGAACCAAAGGAGGAGGATGAGGATCCTCACAACATCAACATTCCAGAGTCAGAAGGGACTCGCGATGTTGATGGACCGAAGCTACAAATTCCAGCAATCACAGAGCCAATCAAGATTAAAAAGATCAATATTGGCACAGACACAGAACCAAAGTTTGCCTCTATTGGAGACTATTGGACTGATGAAACAGTTGGACAGATTGGAGAATTGCTACATGACTATCAGGACCTATTTCCCACCAAGTTCATAGAGATGAAGGGAATAGTTAGAGACCTGGGAGTAATGAGGATACCATTGAAAGAGGATGCTAGACCAGTCAAGCAGCGTCCATATAGATTAAATCCACGCTACAAAGAAAAAGTTAAGGATGAGACCGATAAGATGCTAGAAGCAGGCATCATTGAGCCCATAGAAGAAAGTGAATAGGTTAGTCCCATGGTCGTGCAAGAGAAGAAAACTAAAGGAGACATCAGGATCTGTGTTGACTTGCGTAAACTCAACAACGTATCGCTTCATGATCCATTTCCGACACCTTTCACTAATGAAGTACTAGACAATGAGGGAAGGAAAGATAAGACAACCCAACGAACTAAGTTAGTAGAAGACTCCAATATTAGTCAAGCTATGCTTGACTCGGCATAAGAGCGTGTCACAGCTATGCAGAACGAAGTCGTAAGACTTCTGGACAAGCTTCACCGCACTTTGCAAGAAGCCAAGGAGAAGCTACAGTAGGAGAAAACCGCCGGTAGTGGCTCGGGGATGAGCCACAAGTAAGTGTTAGGAGACTGTTGGAGCAGAGTCCCGTAGCTACAGGAAAAGCTGCCATTTTGGCGGATAGACAATTTGGCAAAGATGAAGAGATAAGGTAAAGCTACGACGCTGTAGCATGTTTCTAGCTATAGAGCAGAGCCGGAAACCGTGACTGATTGGGATAGAGAAGTCAAGGAAGATGACAGTACCTGAGCGGCCGAGAAGAGAGAGCTCAACCACTACATTGAAGGCAGTGGTGAAGACAGGACGGCTCAGCTACCCTCATAAAGGAAAAGGAGCGAAGATGCCGAGGTATTGAAGACGAAGGACGGAAAAAGGGAAGCGGTGCATAGTACCCATGGTCAGCACCGGGAAGCATGGAAGACTGCAGAGAGCAGTGGTGTGACAAAAAGCGGCTACCCCAAGTACAGATATGCCGACTATCACTAATTAGGGTTTTGGGTTATTGTTGGGATAGGCCCACAGTGTTGTAATGGTGAGAACTTCCGGCCGCCTATAAAGGGATGTATTTTGTATTGTAAAAGGTTGGCATTTTGAGCATTTTAAGCCATCTAGCTAGTCAGTCCTTCTGGAGCTAGACATTAGAGAGTCTAAGAGTCCAGTAGTCTGTTAGCTTACTGTAATTTGTATTGTAACAATCCGCATGGATTGACAGAGAGAGAGAGAGAGAGAGAGAGAGAGTATATTGTAAGAAGGAAATATAGAGAAGAGATCTAAGAGAGAAGGGCTCCAGGCTGTGTGCGGAGTTACCCAGAAGATCTCTAGCTGCATATGCGGTGTAGCAGAACTATGTACCTCTCTCAAGTTATAATATAGAAACATAGTTCCATGGATGTATCTTCTACCCTGGAAGTGAAACACGTAAAATTAGAGTGTTATGTGATTGATTCATGTGATTGTATTTGCTTGTTATATCTGTCATTCATTACATGAACTTTGCTTACAGTAAATGTATGTATGTGTTATTCAGTTCACAGCATAGTAAAAGGATAAATGCAAGTTGAAGTCTTTAAGTATTCTATATAAGAGTTTGTATAAGTTTCGCTTAAGACATTTAAGAGTCGCAGTATAAAACAGCCTTGTGTATTGAGTCCTGTAAGTTGAACACCAGTAAGCTAAGTACGCTGAGTCGCAGTGGTAGGATATCACACCATCAGAGGAGCTGTGGTGCGTGGTACCGCAGATTGAGGATTGAGTTTAGGAGACAGTTACATGTTTCCCAAGACGCGGCGATGCAATAAGGACTAGAGTCATCACGAGTAAGAGGAAACTGCGTGTCGCATCGCAAAGAGAGACATCTCGCGGGCTAAGAAGAGCTGTGAGATCTAGCAAGATGCCATACAGAACCTGGTTGAGACACTTGAGTCTTTGGCCAACCCATTAGGATCACTTCGGGTGAGACTTCAGGCCGCTCCACGGTCTATTTCTGAAAGGGCCAGTGATATAGGGGTGTTGTTGGTACATGATAGTAAACCCGGGTCTGCCCAGCTAAGCCAACAAATGGTTCCATCATTGGTTTTGAACAAACTGAGCACTGATGTTCCGGTGGCGCCCTACTAGAGACGAACTCAACGAGTGGGTTTGGTCTAAGGAGAAAGAGTTTGCCGAACATGAGAACAAGAGTCCTAGACTGAGCACAGAGGACTGGTTACAAAAACATATCGTTATAGACCTGCATGCGATATTTTTTGTGACCTTTGGAAACAAGATTTACGACTGGTTATCAAAGTTGACTGATACGAGCATATTCAAGAAGAAAAGAAACATTATCTGGACACCGTAGCTGATTCAGACTGTGAAGAACCTTCATAATCCCATTACGAGGACAGTAGAATTATGTCTTGCGAGTGTGATAGAAGGCTTCGTCATAGAGTTTACAGTTGAACAGAGAAAAAGCTTCAGCGAGGCTGAGCGGTACTTCTTCAAAGGATATCGCGGTAAGTACCTAAAATCTTTAAACTTGTCCATTAAGATGTTATTACATGAAAAAGGAACAATGGATCTAGTTTTAGATGAATAAGTAAAGATAGTAATGTCACAAGAGTTTGAAAGTGATTTTGATGACATTGGATGTACATGTAGTGGAAATAAATATAAAGTAGATTTCAGCTCTCCCATATTTGAAGACAGATCAGATAATACTAGACAACAGAGTTGCAGTACCATAGAAAGAACAGAAGGGGGTATCCCTTACCACCCTTATACCCCACAGAAATAGATCCGGACTCAGAACAATCCCGTAGGAACTCCATCTAGTAGCTCCCAGACAGTACATACTACCACTACATGACCTCCACCTACACCACTGAGTGGTAGTAACATAGCAAATTAACATCCACCACGTAGAAATAGAATGGGGGATGATATGAAGCTACCTATCTTTAAGGGTACAGGGGTAGAGGACCCAGAGCAGTATTGGTTTCTATGTGAAGCCGTGTGGACCATTAAAGCAATCAATGATGATAATAGTAAACTTGTATAGTTGGTCACCACACTGAGAGAATGAGCCTTAACATGGTATATGAAGTATACCTCAGCGGTACCCAAAACACTTGTCCAGGTCAGGACCGCCATGATTAAAGAGTTTAAGAAACCTAAGTCTGAGTCACAGTGCATTATAGAGCTCAAAGACATCAAACAGTTACCTACAAAGTTAGTATGGGACTTCGATCAGAAATTTAAAGCCCTGATAGACCATGTCAGCTTTGAGTTTGCACTGGAGCAGCATAAGGAATGGTTTATTGCAGCACTGCTCCCTCACATTAGACTACCATTAATGCAGCAGAAACTCCAGATGCAGGATGATGCATTGTAGATGGCGATGAAACTAGAGGCTTCACCTCTAGCTGAAACCAGCACAGGTATGAAAAATCTGCAAAACCAGTTGGCTAACCTCACAATACAGATGCATGAGCTTAAGAAAGGGAAAGAGGTTGTGCAAGACATATGGTGCGTAAAGTGTAAAGCACAAGGCCATACTAAAGATAATTGTGTAGTCTTTGTAGAATATATAGCAACCAGGGCTCCTAACCCCTTACCACAGACCCGCGGGCCACGATGTGAAATATGCAAAACAAGAGGACACCTACCTCACCAATGCCCCCTACTTCAGAAGTATGTACAGACACCTAATAAATTATACTGCGTCTTCTACAAGTCCGTAGGCCATGATGAACACGATTACCGAGCCTATGATCTCATGTTCGGGAGCAAGCAAGACTTGTACAGAGTTCAATAAAAAACACAGGGTCCAACAGCAGGACCATAGAATGATCAGGCTCATGTTGGCCATGGAGGAGGATTCAGAGGCTTTGGCCGTGGTTGCGGACCAGTCACTTGTTACAACTGTGGAGTTCTAGGATATTATTCTAGGGACTGTCAGAGCCCTACCACTAGATGTAACTATTGCAAATCTTACGATCAAGCTATAGAAGACTGTCCTACCTTGATAGCTAAGATCAGAGAACCTAAGCCAGCAGTACACGAGAACATCCCGCTTATTGCTACTGAGCAGGAAGAACCAGAACCAAGAGTCAACATTGTGATTCATAGCGGTTCTTCCACCAATGAGACATCATAGGTTACTGAAAAGACCACAAGTCAGGAGTGGGTGTGCAAAGCTCCTAACATAGCAACACCACTTGACCTATAGAAGAATAAACAGACATTTCAAGAATCTAAGAATTTCTTTGATGACCCTATGCAATCAAGATCGTAGGTACCGCCATCTAGGGGAATACCGTAGCAAGCATCTTGTGGCGTTAGCCCTATATAGATATCGCAGGCTACCACATCGGGCACATGCGATGAGGACGTGTTGACAGGAAGTGTACAATCCTTCCTGCGGAGCTGTTTAAAACTCGTGAGAAATGAGCAAGCTATTGGAGAAATTCAGCGCATCATAGATCAGTGTCAACCATCTTTTTCCATGAGCAATGCACAGCGTGCTGTTCATAGCATTATAGGACATACAAGAACAGGAAGAGAGATGCGACTCACAGCACAGGTTGGAGAATTGGAAATGGACGAGGTGATCCTAGATCTAGGATTAGAGGTAAATGTTCTGACTAAGCAAACATGGGAACAGATGGGTAGCCCTAAGTTAGTCAGATCGCCTATCCATCTGCGATTAGCTAATCAATAGCGGGTATCACCCCTGGGTCGATTATCGCAGGTACCAGTTGACATTGACGGAGTTCACAGCTCTGCAGACTTTGAAGTTATAGAAATCATTGGCGATAGTAGACCATATCCAGCACTGCTAGGCATTGATTGGGCGATCGGTAACATGGCCGTTATCGACTTAAAGAGAAGACAAATGACCTTTGAGGACACGCGGATGCAGGTCATCGCACCGTTAGATCCTCTTCAAGGTCCTAGATACATTGAACCTATCCAAGCAGAGGAAGAGGCACATAACATGGACAGTCTCTATCAGATGACTGCAAACCATAGCGACTACATCAATCCAACTGCAGAAGGGAACATTAGTTGGCGATGTGACAGCTCATGCGCATCGGATTCAGATGTTGGTCTAGAGAACTGGCAGAAGATATTTTACGAAGTCTCAGCACGCAGATGTGCATATATGACTAAGTCACTGCGATGGATTGGCGCAGAGATCAACGAGATTCCATCATTTCATGGTCTAACAGATATCCAGGACTTTCTCACGCAGTGTGAACAACAAATTCCTCACAAGCAGAGGATCATAGCTATGGACCTTGTAGTACGAGCCACACCTGCAAGATGGTGGTATGCACATAAAGAGAATATTGCATCATGGGATGATCTTAAGAGATTGATGGAGATCAGATTCTCTACCGACAAAGAGTATGTCCAGCAGACATACATAGGAGAAAGTGACCCCAGGTCACATATTCAGACATGTGAACAGAATTGGTCGGACATTCTTTCGGATGAATGGGTTCACGGATTCATTCACACTTTGGACATAGTTCCACGGAACTGGTACACAGAGACTGAATTGCGCAAGGGAATGACTACATGGCCACTTCTAATAGACAACTTTCTACTTACCTTCGCTTTTGAATATGAGTATCCAAATGTTGATCAGGCTCTAGATGTAATAAAGATTAAGATATTTGAGGATTGTACCCTATCAGTACATACTCAACCTGAGTGGGCCATCTAGTTAGAAGATGCGCTCGAGTGCTATAACTTCAAAGCAGAACCAGAGAAGGAGGATGAGGATCCTCACAACATCAACATTCCGGAGTCAGAAGGGACTCGCGATGTTGATGGACCGAAGCTACATATTCCAGCAATCACAGAGCTGATCAAGATTAAAAAGATCAATATTGGCACAGACACAGAACCAAAGTTTGCCTCTATTGGAGACTATTGGACCAATGAAACAGTTGGACAGATTGCAGACTTGCTGCATGACTATCAGGACCTATTTCCCACCAAGTTCATAGATATGAAGGGAATAGTCGGAGACCTGGGAGTAATGAGGATACCATTGAAAGAGGATGCTAGACTAGTCAAGTAGCGTCCATATAGATTAAATCCACGCTACAAATAAAAAGTTAAGGATGAGATCGATAAGATGCTAGAAGCAGGCATCATTGAGCTAGTAGAAGAAAGCAAATGGATTAGTCCCATGGTCATGCAAGAGAAGAAAACTAAAGGAGACATCAGGATCTGTGTCGACTTGCGTAAAATCAATGACACATCGCTTCATCATCCATTTCCGACACCTTTCACTGATGAATTACTAGACAATGAGGGAAGTAAAGATAAGAGAACCCAACAAACTAAGTTAGCAGAAGACTCCAGTATTAGTCAAGCTATGCTTGACTCAGCACAAGAGCATGTCGCAGCTATGCAAAACGAAGTCGCAGGACTTCGGGACAAGCTTCACCGCACTTCACAGGAAGCCAAGGAGAAGCTACAGCAGGAGAAAACCGCTGGTAGTGGCTCGGGGACGAGCCACAAGTAAGTGTTAGGGGACTGTTGGAGCAGAGTCTCGCAGCTACAGGAAAAGCTGCCATTTTGGCGGATAGACAGTTTGGCGAAGACGAAGAGATAAGGTAAATCTACGACGCCGTAGCATGTTTCTAGTTGTAGAGCAGAGCCGGAAACCGTGACTGATTAGGACAGAGAAGTCAAGGAAGACGACAGTACCTGAGTGGCCGAGAAGAGAGAGCTCAACCACTGCATTGAAGGCATTGACGAAGATAGGAGGGCTTAAATACCCTCATAAAGGAAAAGGAGCGACGAGGCTGAGGTATTGAAGACGAAGGACATAAAAAGGGAAGCGATGCATAGTACCCATGGTCAGCGCCAGGAAGCATGGAAGACTGCAGAGAGCAGTGGTGTGATGGAAAGCGGCTACCCCAAGTACAGATATGCTGACTGTCACTAATTAGGGTTTTGGGTTACTGTTGGGATAGGCCCACAGTGTTGTAATGGCGAGACCTTCGGGCCGCCTATAAAGGGATGTATTTTGTATTGTAAAAGGTTGGCATTTTGAGAATTTTAAGCCATCCAGCTAGTCAGTCCTTTTGGAGATAGACATTAGAGAGTCTGAGAGTCCATTAGTCTATTAGCTTACTGTAATTTGTATTGTAACAATTTGCAAGGATTGATAGAGAGAGAGAGAGAGAGAGAGAGAGAGAGAGAGTGAGAGTATATTGTAAGAAGGAAATATAGAGAAGAGATCTAAGAGAGAAGGGCTCCATGCTGTGTGTGGAGTTACCCAGAAGATCTCTAGCTGCATATGCGGTGCAGCAGAACTGTGTACCTCTCTCAAGTTATAATATAGAAACATAGTTCTGTGGATGTAGCTTCTACCTTGGAAGTGAACCACGTAAAATCAGAGTGTTATGTGATTGATTCATGTGATTGTATTTGCTTGTTATATATATCATTCATTACATGAAATTTTCTTACAGTAAATGTATGTATGTGTTATTCAGTTCATAGCATAGTAAAAGGATAAATGCAAGTTGAAGTCTTTAAGTATTCTGTATAAGAGTTTGTATAAGTTTTGCTCAAGACATTTAAGAGTCGCAGTATAAAACAGCCTTGTGTATTGAGTCCTGTAAGTTGAACACCAGTAAGCTAAGTACGCTGAGTCGCAGCGGTAGGATATCGCTGGGAGGCGATATCGCATCATCAGAGGAGCTGTGGTGTGCGGTACCATAGATTGAGGATTGAGCGTAGGAGAGAGTTACGTGTTGCCCAGGACGCGGCAATGCGATAAGGACTAGAGTCATCGCGAGTAAGAGGAAACTGCGTGTCGCATCGCAGAGAGAGACATCTCATGGGCTAAGAAGAGCTGCGAGACGTAGGAGGACACCATACAGAACCTGGTCGAGACACTTGAGTCTTTGGCCAACCCATTAGGATCACTTTGTGTGAGACTTCAGGCCACTCCGCGGTCTGTTTTCGAAAGGGCCAATGAGCTAGGGGTATTGTTGGTACATGATAGTAAACCCGTGTTTGCCCAGCTAAGCCAACACTCCTTGGTTAGAATTGAGACATAGAGACACAGAAGAACGGGTCCTTAGTTTCTTTATTACATGGGAAGGCCTTTGTTTTTGGCAGTCTTTGCTTGATGTTGGCATGCAGTACAGTTTAGTGTCGAAAGAGACTCTACTAATTGGAACAAGGATTGTACTAAAAAGCATTGTGGAATTGGTATGGACCATTGTCTTTGCTATGTTTTATAGTCAGAGGTTGGCTAAAAGGAACCATGATTTGAGATGGTTAAGGGAGGTGAACAGAAGATTGGTAAACTATTTGAAAATTTCCCTGGTTTTCATCATGCCTAAGCTTTTGACATTGCTTCTGTTTGTTCTTCCTTGGGTAAGAAACTTTGATGAGAAATGAAATTGGAGAATTTTTCATGTTTTGACGTGGTGGTTTAGACAATTGAGGCTGCGATTCCAATTCTTTGCTAGTGCAATCCAGTTCATAGATGAATTGATTGATGAAAGAATAACAACCTAACAAGGGATGAATTGATTGATGAAAGAATAACATGAATGTGTATTATAATACAAGTAAGTTGTGATGATTTCTTTTCAAATATGGTTCACAACTTCAGTCTGGAAGATCAGGGCTACATCCATGGAATGATTCCAAGGTTCTTCACCTTGTTAGGTTATTTTGGAGCCTGTTTCCGAGCACCAACTTTAGTGACCGCCCGAAGGCTTGGTCCCTGCAGCATCAACCAACTGAGCTACCACACGGGACTGTGGTGGTGATGATTTATCATTATTACAACATTAATACAATATTGACCTACATTACTAATATTTTTTCTCTTTTTCCATGCGAGGAATTTTGCATTTAAGTATAAGACACTTCCTCCACTCAGCTGTATCATTTAAGTATAAGACACTTCCTTCACTCAGCTGCATTGTTTTCCCCCCTCCAAAAGGTTGCTTTACACTTTATGAGATGTGTATCATTTAAGTATGAACTGTGTATCATTTAAGTACAAGACACTTCCTCCAATCAGTTTCATTGTTTGTCCCCCTCCCAATGGCTACTTTACACTTTATGAAATTTGTATCATTTAAGTATAGGACACGTCCTCCCTTTGAAGTCTGTGAGATGTTAGGGGAGATACCATTAAAATAAACCCAACAAACAAGATTTTCTATACCCTGTCTATTGGGTTTTGAGGGATTTATCATAGCCCAATAAACTCTGTCAGGTTAAGCATCCCATTCCTTGTAAACATGACAAAAGGATAAAGAAGTGAAAAGCTTATTTCCACCACAGACATCATTCATCCAGTTGATCACCATTTGAGAATCTCCAAATACCTGTAATGGGAAAGACTTGTAAAATTAAAGCCCCATATTTAGCTTCCAGCATAAGAATTAATTTGAATGCCATAAACTCAACTGCATTATTTGTCCTCTACAAAAGGCTTCTTTATTTGATGACTTTTGTTGTGGATTGGTTTGGATTCGCTAGTAGGGGTAGCACCAAGCAGGGCAGGCACTAGCCTTGCTTCTATTAGTACTACTAGGGTAGTTGCAGATGTCCTTGAGCATTGTAATGAGTTTGATTTAAAGGATGGCCTTGTTCATGCCGAGGATCCCATTTTGAATAGTGGTGTTGGGTTTGATGGCCTTGTTCATGCCAAGGATATTTCACCAGATGAGCAGAAAGAGTGCAAGACAATGAAGCTGTTGCTTAAGGTGAAGAATGATACACCACCGCAGTGGAAAATAGCATTGAGATAGCTTACTGATAAAGCCAGGGAGTTTGGTGCTGGGCCTCTCTTTAATCAGATTTTTCCTTTGGTCATGTCCCCCACACTTGAAGATCGTGAGAGGCATATTTTGGTGAAGGTAATTAATAGAGTTCTTTATAAATTGGATGAACTTGTCAGTCCATTTGTTCACAAGATTCTCATGGTCATTGAACCTCTTCTTATAGAGGAATATTACTATGCCCGTTTCAAGGGAAGAGAGATCATCTCCAACTTGAGCAAAGTAGCAGGGCTTGCAACAATGATTGCCACCATGAGACCTGATATTGATAACATTGATGAATATGTGCGAAACACAACAACAAGGAATTTTAGTGTAGTTGCTTCTACTCTTGGAATTCCAGCTCTTTTGCCATTTTTGAAGGCAGTGTGTTATATTTTGAAGGTAGTGTGTCAGAGTAAGAAATCATGGCAAGCTCGACATACTAGTATAAAGATTGTCCAACAGATAGCTATTCTCATGGGTTGTACTGTTCTGCCGCATCTACGGTCCCTTGTTGAAATGATAGAACACGGTCTTAATGATGAAAATCAAAAGGTGAGAACTATTACCGCATTATCACTGGTTGCTCTTACAGAAGCTGCAGCACCTTATGGATTAGAAAGCTTTGATTCTATCCTTAAACCCCTATGGAAGGGTATTTGTTCACATAGAGGTATAGTTCTTGCATCTTTTTTGAAGACTATTGGATTTATTATACCTCTTATGGATGCTATGTATGCTAGTTATTAAACAAAGGAAGTGATGGTTATCTTGATTCATGAGTTTCAATCCCCGGATGAAGAAATGAAAAAGATTGTTTTGAAAGTTGTTAAGCAGTGTGTCAGTACAGAGGCCGTGGAAGCAGATTACATTAGAGCAGAAATACTTCCTGAATTCTTCTGCAACTTTTGGGTTCAAAGGATGACTCAGGATTGTAGGAATTGCAGACAGTTGGTTGATACAATTGTTGCGATAGCTAACAAAGTGGAAGTTGCAGACATTGTGGGAAGGACTGTCGAAGACCTTAAAGATGAAAGTGAACCATATCGCTCGATGGTAATGGAGATTATTGGAAAGGTAGTTGCCAACTTGGGAGCTTCAGATATTGATTCTCGCCTGGAGGAGTTGCTCATTGATTAAATACTTTATTCATTTCAAGAGTAGACCAGTGATGATGCTAATGTAATGTTGAATGGATTTGGTGCCATGTTGAATGCTTTGAGTCAAAGAGTCAAGCTGTACTTGCCACAAATTTGTGGTACCATTAAGTGAAGACTAAATAATAAGAGTGCAAAGGTTAGACAACAAACTGCAGATCTTATTTCCAGAATCGCCATAGTGATGAAGCAATGCCAAGAAGAACAACTAATGGGTCACTTGGGTGTTGTGCTTTATGAATACTTGGGAGAAGAGTATCCTGAAGTTTTGGGATCCATTTTGGGGGCATTAAAAGCTATAGTAACTGTCATTGGTATGACTAATATGACTCCACCAATTAAAGATTTGCTACCTCGTTTGACTCCAATTTTGGAAAACAGACATGAAAAAGTGCAGGAGAATTGTATAGATATTGTGGGTAGAATTGCTGATCATGGTGCTGAGTTTGTTCCTACCAGAGAATGGATGAGAATCTGCTTTGATCTTTTAGATATGTTGAAATCTCATAAGAAGGGAATTAGAAGGGAAACTGTGAACACATTTGGATACATTACAAAGGCAATTGGACCACAGGATGTGCTTGCTACTTTACTGAACAACTTGAAGGTTCAAGAACGCCAGAACTATGTCTGTACAACTGTAGCTATTGCTATTGTTGCAGAGACTTGTTCTCCCTTCACTGTGCTGCAAGCTCTTATGAACGAATATCGGGTGCCGGAACTGAATGTACAAAATGGTGTTCTTAAGTCCCTCTCGTTTCTTTTTTAATTTATAGGTGAAATGGGCAAGTACTACATATATGCAGTGACACGATTACTTGAATATGCACTCATGGATCAAGATCTCGTGCATAGGAAAACAACAGCTTCTGCAGTGAAGCACATGGCTTTAGGTGTTGCAGGATTGGCTGTGAGGATGCTTTGGTCCATTTGATGAATTATGTATGGCCTAATATATTTGACACATCGCCTCATGTCATAAATGTTGTCATGGAAGCCATCGAAGGGATGCGTGTTGCATTAGGACCAGCAGTAATTCTAAACTATTGCCTCCAAGGCTTGTTTCACCCTGCAAGAAAAGTGTGCGAGGTCTACTGGAAGATTCATAACTGACTTTACATAGGAACTCAGGATGGACTTATGGCTGCTTATCCTACTTTAGAAGACAAGTCTAATAATATCTTTAGCTGACCAGAACTAGTAATGTTTGTGTAGAGCATGTCATAATTATAGTTATAGTTGTAACTGCATCAAAGATACTGTCAAGGTTTTTGTATTGAATTTTTCTAAGTTTCTCCTTGTTTTGGAGGTTAAAATTCCATTTACCCTATGCATTAATGCTTAATGCCTGTTTTAGTCGAGACAGTGTAAGGTGTAACATCCTTATGATTATACTTGAAATTTAAGGTGTAACATCCTTATGATTATACTTGAAATTTATGGAGGATGCATCTTTGCTAAAGCAGTAATTGTTATTGTATATATCTTCACAGTTTTTTACAGTGATGGTTGATTTAAGGACACTAGAGTTGTGCATATAGATTCAAAGAATTCTAGAGCTGCTTGCAGTGGATGGGTGGTTGAGTTTTAGTAAAATGAGGTTGAGGTAAGTTGTTTGAACATTTCTTCTGTTTTCTGTTGACTGTGTACCAGAGAAGAAATAGAATTTGAAGTATTTAGAATTTTTTTAATTGAACCACATATGCTGAGATAAAATGATTTCATGGTGGATGTATTTGGTTATTTCTAAGTGACTAGAAACTGTATATATCATTTACTTGAAGCATGATAATGGAAAATATGAATCTGCTTGCGAGTATCTACTCAAAATTTACGGCTATTGTCAAATCTCATTCTCCATTGTTATATTCTACAACAGGGTATTGGTTTTGTGTTGCTTCCCATCTAAACTTGTGGGTATACAAGTAAATTGATGAGTAAATGTTTAGATTAAAAAATAAATTTAACTTATATTAAAAACACACAAACATCTATATATATATAATTTATGCATACAGAATACATATATTTATAATAAGTAAAATTACATTCCTTAGATTTTTTCTTAGATTTTTTTGTCAAAATTTCTTTTAGCTCTGATAATAGAGTCCCCTTATTTCTAAGTTATCTATAGTATATACTCATGGGCTATTACATAGCATCATTAGAGTCAATCATAAAGCAGGATGCTTTACACTTAATGAAGGGAATTTTTCATTTGAGTATAAGACATTTCCTCCACCCAAGTAAGGAATTTTGCATTTATAAGCTCACTGTCATAAAGTGTCATAAAAATAACTTATGACAAATCCCCACCAACAAGATTAAAAAAACTCATGGAGAAACACAAAAGACGAATCAAGGAAAGAAGAAAATGTAAGTACCCAGACGACATTAGGTGGAGCACCATTATTAAAGTGAAAGTTCAGAAGACAGCCAAGGAATTCAATAATAATAAGAACATGAAATCATAAACCAGAGTTTGTCAAAATAGTTTTCTGGGACTGGAGTCTCCCAAGTATTTTTCATTGTGGATTTCCTTTGAATATTCCATTCTTTTGTTAGCTATCTTCATTGGAAAGGAGTCATCTCGGGAAACAGGTGGGATGATAGAACAATATGGCAGAGCAATTTGGAACACCATTATGTTGACAAAAATAGCCTCTGCATAGGAAAGAAGACGTCAAGGTACATTCAATGGGATCTGTTTCTTTTTCATTTGGGTGGAACTACAATGTTCAGAGCAGAATTGGAAATTTTCACAATGATGTAAAATATCTTGAGATTGGGGCTAAGGAAAATATATTGGCACTCCTTGCCTAAAGGAGGGGTTGTTTGTGTAATCGCATCCTGGATCATTGATATGCATAATTTGATGTGTAGTAATGTAATATAAGATGCATTTCCAAAAAAGAAGAAGAAGATGAACATGATTTGTACTTTAGAGAAAAAAACTATGCAATGCAAGACACCGGGGAAGACAAAATTGATTCATCATACAATTATCAATGTATAAATCCAGCCAGACTAGCACCAAGCAGAAACCAAGTATAAAACCACTAATGTAATTAACCAAGCCTCGTATAAAGTAATCTAAGGAGATAGTAATCAATGTTTAAGCCTAATTTAATGTTTAACACAAGTAGATAGTAATCAATGCACTAACCTGCATCAGGAGACAATCCAAGAGACCAACACATCTCTGGAGCTTGCTTGTGGCTGGAAACAAGAATCAATATCTCCAAAAGCTCATTCTTCTCATAGTTTGCCATGATCTTAAACGTTATTAAGAGCTGCAGGAAGGATTGGCAATCCAATGCATATTTCTTATTCATCTGATTTCTCCAAACCTTACTTAGCAATCTCCCAGGCCGAATCCTTGACATGCAATGGAGGAGTAGCACTATCGCCATTACAAAAAATGGGGTAAAGGGATTCCAAGATCAAAATGCAAGCCCATATGATGCCATATTTTGATAATTTATAGCCCTGCAAAACCTTCAACGCCAGCTTCAACGCATTGGGGACGTTATTGAGCACCATCGATAAATCATTCTGAATGGATGTCTCCTCTTTCTTGTTCTACACGATGTAGTGTAAGAGACCACAGCCGTTGCATTTATTGGAGATTGTTTTAAGCCAATTGTAGACTTGGACGTTTGATATTTTGTTCTTTTTGTTTTTTCCCTTTCTGGCCAGGGTTGGGGATAGTTCTGGTTTTTCCTCCTTTATATTTAGGGTTTCATACCACGATTGCAGGGCTTTGTGGAGATCATGATAATACTCCATCACGTTCTTCCGCATATCTAGGGCTGACTCGCTACTGTTTCTTTTGAAAATTTGGGACATAGACTCGTGAAAGGATATCATCAAAGACTGAAGGCGCTAGAGATATTCGCACATCGGATCTACTGCTGTCATTGGCATTGCTTTGAAAGCCAAACATCCAAGGGTTTTTAGGACTGAAACACTCATAAGAAGAAGATGAATTTGTTTGTACTGTCAATACATCGAAAGGACTTTGTTTGTGTATGTAGGCCTCAATGTGCCCCCTGGTTCCATTCGGTTTCTCAGGTTTATCCCATACTGGGGAATTAGCCGCCCAAAAATAATGAAACATGGTTTTATGAGGCAGATACAAGGGGACCAGATGGTGTTGTAGCTGGAAAAGATATGGAAAGACTCTATTTAGCTGCTAGCTGAGCCCTCATTCAATGCTTGAAAATCCAGAAATATTTGGAAGGACTCTATTTAACTGCCAGCAAATCCCTCGTTCGCTAGTTCAATGCTAGGAAATATGGAATTTGTCAAATTAGTTGATAAATTACCCAAAAGATGCATCAAATTTAAAGTTGGTTACTAATGTTGATTTTATTCCTTGTAAAACTTGATATGCATACCTCTTTATTGTCTTAGATTCGGATGTTTCTCCACTCTCTTGAATTTGTCAAGACGTGTTAAGAAATAATGCTTGCATTTTATCCTCTACGACTGCCTTTGATATGTTTGTGCTTCGACAGATAGGTGGGAAACTATGGCGTTTAAATTAGATAAAGCCCAAAATTTTATGAAATGAAATTTCTATCTTGTATTTTTAAATAAAAACCAACATGAGACATTAAGATAATGGATTGAAAGCAATGGCTTTATGAAATAACATAATCATTTAATTTTTAATAAAAATTATAATTTTAATAAAAAAGATAAAGTAATAATTTATATTAAAACCACAATAATTATTAAAAATCATATTACACATAAGATTTGGATTTTGACCAAACGGTGAAAATATTCACTGATAAAACCTTAAATTGGAGAACTTGGCAAGTTAACATAAGAATTTGAGGCTTTGTCAAAAGGTCAAAAGCCTTTCCATATTTCCATATTTCAAGGATTTTGGATTGGGATTGAAGAGCCTTTTCAAATACTTCATCATTACTTCAACAGTTTCCAATGGCCATCAAGCAAGACATGCATTTATCAAAGTGTCAAAAACTTCATCAAATCACCATGTGTGGGTTTCAAGACCCAAGTTTCCATGTGCACAACATAACCATTGAGTCTTCATGGTACAAGTTAATGAGTAAGAGTGTTAGGGATTCATGAGGGATGCAAAATCTCTAAGAGATATTATGCCATAATTTATGTGGGTCCAAGACCCAACCATTCATGTACAATGATACCATTAGCAAGTGGTTCATCATTAGCACATCCAAGAGTTTTATACGGACATGAGCTATATCATATTCAACAAATGACCACAGTATGGGTCATTTGTACCACCTAGTGCTCCCATTTCGTCAACAACCACAACCTTTATCATTAATGCATTTAGACTTGACATCAATGACAACCATGCTCAACAGAAGGGTGGTTCAATATAGCTCTATACCACTCAGTTACAAATTTGCAACAAATAAAGGTACAAATCCCATTCAAATCCAAGTGGGTACTTCTACTCAACACCAATCCATTATGAATTTGTAGAATAAAATACATACCAACTACACGTTTGCAACAAATAGAAGTGAAGGTGAACTTCTTTTCTAAAACATTTATTTTAATAATCCAAAACATTTCTAGGTGGGTACAACAATCAACTCAAGACCAATCAACCACAAATGGAAGTTAAAGGAAATTTTATTCCTAAAAATTTTATTTTCATAATTCTAATCATTTCCTCACCTGAGCATGAATCTGAATCAATGCTATGTGGGTACAAATCAAGGCCAATCAACTGCAAATTTGTACAACTCAATTCCAATTCCAATTCCAAATTTCCTTAATTATAATTGAGCAAATATTGATATTAAAAATTAAATCACGTCAAAGTCGTGGTGGGATCTTATGGAATTATTAATTTCTTTATATTTAAAATTATTTATATTTGAAAGTATTAATTATGTTGATAGATCTTTTAGATGAGAAAGGGTGTATGGGCGCTATTCTCAAATTCGTCATCTCTCCAGGCTAATACAAAGTCAACATGCATATCCTCACCAAAAACCATGCAAAGCCACTATGTGCATCTTTGTTGATGAACGTCCATCGCTATAGAGATGAACATTCATCGCTATAGAAATGTTATGGACTATGCATCGCTATAGCAATGATCGTCGGGGACATTTTCATTTTTTTCCAAAATTTTAAATTGTTTTTCCACGAAAAAATTGATTTTAACTTTTTCGTGGGACTTTTGAGCCATATGTAGTAGTGTGAGCATGTTTAGTTGTGTGGTGTGCACTATGGATACTTTTGTACAGTTAACAACAATCAGGAACACACTAATATTTGCATGCAATTCATAAATTACTCTCAATGTATGTATAGATCATTTCTTATTCTAGAATGTCATATATATAGATCTAGAATTTATTTAAAGTAATGGCAGTCTACATGCTTGGAAATTTGGAAATATCAGATCCGTTTATCGGATGACCAATCTGGAATCTTCAATCAATTGCCATAGCAATGGATTTGTGAAAATGATGTCTTTAGGTGTGCGATTAGCATTTCCTTGTAAGAGGATGAATGGAATGTGAATTGATGGATCTGGGTGAAGCTTTGTGGCAGTGCTTCATTCCTTTATATTTCCCCCTAATTTCATTGCATGCAGACCGTATTGCACTCCTCATGGTCATAGTTACCTGAGCCTTCTCTCCTCTATTTGAGATCTCGATATCAAATACACCCTCTATTTATTTCTTGTCGCTAACATTTGTGGCAGAGGTTGATGATTCCTTTCCACCCATAGCTTGATCTAATCGCCAACAACTCACACAAATCCCCCACAATTGACCCTGCCTTCTATCTCATGGTGCCCAACAGATGCCATTGTAATCATGGCTATTTCATTCGGTTTGGCACTCAAACTCCACCAATTCTCGGCTGCCACCCCTCCCCCACCATTTGTGACAGACAAAGTATATATATATATCGACCCTGCCTTCTATCTCATGGTGCCCAACATATGCCATTGTAATCATGGCTCTTTTGTTCGGTTTGGCACCCAAACTCCACCAATTCTCAATTTCCACCGCTCCCCCACCATTTGTGACAGACAAAGTATATATATATATATATATATATATATATATATATATATTTCACGACCACGAACCACCATTCGATCAAAACAAAAAGAAAATTCATTCGTGATAGATGACAGATACGCCTTGAAATACAACCGAATAAATAAAGATCTACAGAAAAAAAAAATATCTACACAAAAAAATCTTCAGCAAATAAAGGCTAAACCGTTACTTGACCAAAAAAAATCACGAAAACAATACACTGACATTAGATATGCGTACATCGAGGGAGCACCTAAAAGTGCTGAGAATCAAAGTTGTGATATAGGAGCGAGTAATTACAAGCATTTGCTTGTACCAACCCTCTAATACTTGAGCCATTGAAACGTTAGATTCAAACCTTGAAATCTTTTAGAAGTTTATATCCCAAATGAAACCCCAATGTTAGGTGAAATAACTCCCGAATTCATTCTTATTCCTTGGGAAATGCCTTTATTTATACAATTCATATGTCGGTTGTGATTCAACTTCCAACCAACCTATTCATATTCCTACATGACTATTCACATTCAGAATATATTTAAAATATTTACATATTGTATAATCCCGACGGATTATATTCCAACAATCCCCCCCTTAATCCGAAGGGGTGTTAGTAAGTCCGAGCATGTTTCTGAATCTTTCAAACTTTTCTCGTCCAAGCGCTTTGGTGAAGATGTCTGCAACTTGATCATTTGTGGAACAATGTCGAAGATGGACTGTCTTGGCCTATACATGATGTCGAATCAAATGATACTTTGTGTTGATGTGTTTGGTTCGATCATGGAATCTAGGATTCTTAGCCAGCTTGATTGCAGAAGTATTGTCGATCAATAATGGAGTGGATTTCTCTTTTTTTTCTTCCAAATATTCAAGTATCTTCCTGAGCCATACTATTTCTTTCGTTGCTTTAGCTGTAGCCACATATTCTGCTTCTGTTGTTGAATCTGCTAGAACTGACTGTTTGCGTGATCTCCATGAGACAGCAGCTGATCCAAGACTCATAGTGTATCCAGAAGTTGATGCTCCTGTCTCCTTATCACCATCAAAATATGAGTCTGAATACCCAATAAGTTTGAAGTCATCCACCTTAGAGTACTTGAGTCCAACGTCTTGAGTCCCCTTCAAGTATCTTAGAACTCTTTTTGCAGCTGACCAGTGTCCTTCACAAGGTTTATGCATGAACCTTGAAAGTATGCCAACAACATAAGAAATATCTGGTCTAGTTGTTGTAAGGTAGATAAGTCTTCCTACAAGTTTTCTATACTTGGTCGCATCCTCAAATTCTTTTCCTTTGCTTGATGTGAGCTTCATTTTCTGTTCCATTGGAGTAGAGATAGGGTTGCATTCTATCATGCAAAATTTTTCTAGTAGTTCTCCAACATATTTTTTCAGAGATAGGAATATGTACTTAGGATGTTGAGTGACTTCAATTCCTAAGTAATAGTGGAGATGTCCCATATCTGTCATTTCAAATATCTTTTTCAAATCTTTCTTTATGGATGCTATATAGCTCTCATTGTTCCCTGTCATCAAAAGATCATCTATGTACACCACAAGATACACAACAGATCTTCCAACTTTCTTTATAAACAATGTTGCATCATCAAGATCAAAATGTTCAAAATTTAACTTCAAAAGATGCTCGATTAATTTTTCATACCATGCGCGAGGTGCTTGTTTTAGTCCATACAAGGATTTGACAAGCTTGCATACCTTTTGTTCTTTTCCTTTCACAACAAATCCTTCTAGCTGAGACATGAAGACATTCTCTTTCAAGTCTCCATTCAAGAAAGCAGTCTTCACATCCATTTGATGAACTTTCCACCCATTCTGAGCAGCTAAAGAGAGTAAGGTACGGATGGTAGCCCATTTTTCTGTAGGAGAAAACATGTCTTCATAGTCAATTCCTTCCTTCTATGCATAGCCTTTTGGTACAAGCCTCGCTTTGTGCTTGTCAAGTGAGCCATCTGATCTGTATTTGTTCTTGTACACCCACTTGCATCCAATTGGTTTGGTTCCAACTGGAGGGTCAACCAGCTTCCAAGTTCCATTCTTCATGAGTGCATCATACTCATTCTGCATAGCTTCTTTCCACTCAACTCAAGTAGAAGCTTCTTCAAAGGAAGTTGGTTCAAAGTTAGCAGATAAATTAAATTCACAATCAAATGATGCATCCATGTCATCACCTGAATTATCTACTTCTCCTCCATCTTCATGTCTTTTTGAACTTCTCATTCCTGTCTTTCCAACTTCATCCCGATGGACACTTTTAAGTGTCTTTGTGGCCCATTTAGGAATCTTCCGTGATGGTCCTAGTTGATCAGCTGGTGGTGCTTCATTTCCTTCAAGGTTGAGTCTTCCAAGTCTCTCAATCACATCATCCAGTTGAATCTCTTGATTAGGTGAAGTAGCAGGAACTTCTTCATGCAGGGGAGTTGGTGCTTCATATGGAAATTCCAAAGGTTGATCCATAATAGGAATCCCCCCTTCAAGGTTTGGAATTTCATATTCATTCTCAGAATATTTCTTTGGATGAGGATATTTTTCCAAACGATCAAGTTGTCTCTCAATGGACTGGTCATTTTTATTAGTCTCAAGAAAAATGACATCTCTGGAAATAACAAACTTCTTGTTTACCTCATCATATAGACGGTATGCCTTGGAGTTTTCTTCGTACCCTAGGAAAATGCATTTTCTGCTTCGAGCACCAAGCTTGTTTCTTTGCTCCTTTGGAATCAAGGCATAACAGGTGGAACCAAAAACTCTGAGATGCTTGACTGAAGGGAGATGGCCAAACCACATTTCATGTGGAGTCTTGTTATCAAGAGCATTTGAGGGACTTATGTTTCTCAAATAGGCTGCACATTTCACTGCATCACCCCAAAACATTAGTTTTACATTCTTAAAAAACATCATTGAGCGTACCATATTCATTATGGTTCTGTTCATTCTTTCTGCTACACCATTTTGTTGAGGATTGTAGGGAACTGCAGTATGATGTGCAATTCCATGTTGGCGAAGATAATCTTCAAAAGAATTTGAAGTGTATTCTTTCCCATTGTCAGTACGAAGTGTACCAATTTTAGATTGTGCTTGTTTTTCTATCAATGCATGAAAGTCCTTGAATGTTTGAAATGCTTCTGGTTTTGTCTTTAATGCGTAAATCCAGCACATTCTTGAGTAGTCATCAACAAAGGTCATAAAATACTTATTCCCATTGGTAGAAGGAGTTGGCATTGGGCCACATAAATCATAATGCACTAATTCTAATTTCCTACTTGCTCTGAAATTAGATTCATGGAATGGCAGCTTACTGTGTTTCCCTAATATACATGCATCACATTTGCTCTTGTCTTTGGGAATGGTGGGAAAACCAAATACACCATTCTTTCTCAACAAACGAAGACTGTTACAATTCAAATGACCAAATCTTGCATGCCACAATAAACTTGATGACAAATTACCTTCTCCATGCTGAGAGAGGTAGGCATTGTTCTAAACCCTTGCAGATGAACCCTTTAGCTTCAGCAGCTTCCCATCTTCGTATCCAATCATGATGACTTGGTTGTCAGAGGACTTTCTTATTTCTATGATTCCATCAAACATATGGATGGAATGGCCTTGCTGTTGAATCTACACCAAGGACAGCAGGCTTCTCTGCAACTCTGGAAGATAAAGAACATTCTTCAACAAGAAATCAGGGAATCCAGGCATCTTCCGCCGAATGGTGCCCATTCCCTTTGGTTTAAGACTTGACTTATCTACAAATTAAACTATGCCATTTATTGTTTCATTAAGTTCTTCAAAATAGTCTTTTCTAAAATTCATGTGTGATGGTGCACCAGTATCAAGTAGCCAACAATCTATGTAAGATGAAAGTGAAATCATTTCATTAATACCAAGATTACAATGTGCAACAATACAATGAGCAGAATCTGAAGATTTACTAGCATCTTGGTTCTTATTGTCATCTTTCTTCTGGTTATGTCTGTCTTTGATGGAGTCCCATGAAGCCCAACACTGATCTGATGTGTGTCCAATCTTTCCACAACGCTTGCACTTCAAATCTGATCTTTTGCTGGAGTTGTTTCTGCCTCCTCTACCTTTGAAGTTTCTTCTTCCTCTACCTCTCTTGCTGCTTTCTCCTTTGGGATGACTTATCTTTGATTTTTGAGCAGATTTGATCTTCCTCCACCATTCTGGATAAGTGTCTTTGCCAGTGAGAGTGGCACCAACTACATATGCTATAGATTGCATCTTTTGCAACTGCTAGAGTAATTTACAATAATGAACTTAATATGACAAAGAGAATGATATAATAGAAAAACAATAAGCTTGCAGGTCTACAGTCTCTGCCAAGGTGATTTACAATCTACGTGGGAAGAGAAAATATGCAGAGAAAATATGCTGTCAATAAGTTCATAAGCAAATTTTTAGCACTAGAAGAACTGCTCAGCAATACGCCAAAGGAAATATAGGGTTTTGAACATCATATGGCAACCACTAGTCAAACACACTTCACGATCTAGTATAACATATGAACGCACAACATGTATAAGAATTAGGTCAAACAATACGGTTTTTGTATCGTCAACGAACAATAGAATGAATTGCCTCCATGCACTGAGTATTCACAATGTCTTCGGGCTTCTAGTTGTAGTCTGTAACTCTTATGTTGTAGCAGTCATACCTCAACACTAACATGGCAATGTAGCTTGCAGCAATACACAAAAGAGGAGGTCGAGCCTTAATCCTTAGCTCCTATTCTTCAATGCGACAATCTTCTCAGCTTCCATGGTCCTTCATGGTCTCATATGCAGCTTCAAACTCATCAAATACACAGCAAATAAATCACAGCACTTCATACATAGCATACATTATTCAACTTCATACGCAGCATACATTATTCAGCTTCATACGCAGCATACATTATTTCAGCGAGGAAAATACTCGTGCAACAATATTCACATAGTTTGGGTAATGGAATGAACCTTCACAACTTACAATCTCTCTCCACCAACGATCTTCAATCACCGAGCTTCAAGTGATTAGCAGCAGCAGGATGACTTCAACCTTCATGTGAATGAAGACATGTATGTCTTCATCCTTCTATCCTCATTCTTCAACAGACTTGCAACAACAAAATGACAAAATACCTTCAATCCTTAACAAAGAGGTCACGTCTCTTCATAAAATCGCAGCCACAAATGGCTAGACTCAACATGGCTTCACACATCAATTGATTTTGATATTTGAATACAAAACTCTCATAAATACATCACCTCCATCATAATATTGTCTCAACTCTCACAAACTCGAACCAAGAGAGGCCACTCACATGAGAAATTTTTGCAGACTATTTCACTCTTCAATGCAAAAGATTAGGGAAAAAATTAGGGTTTTTTCTCCCCAATGGTCACAACTAAATAGAGGCCACTCACACATCACAAACAACTCACAAAACCCTTTTCAAGAGTGACGAGAATACTGGAAACTGGAGATTGAAATGGTGTGAAGGGAGTGGTGAGCTGAAAGTAGAGCGAGTTTCGATACCTAAAAGGTATACGTAGCAGCATAATGCGTGGAAGAATGATAGAGACATGCTACACCCAGTAGTGGAATGGTGATTCAACTTAGGGTTAGTTATATATTAGACAGAAACTTCATCCGCTCATTCAAAATAGTGCAGTGATTTGAGTAATACAACATCTATGGACTGTTTCATACCTCACTCCTCATCGCAGGTCTGGAGGAGCATAACACACATAATGAATGCTCACAGGCTGGCAAAGAGAATGCATGCGACTGGCAGATGATGAGGCAGAATTGATTTTGAGTGCGTGCAACAGAACTGGAGGAGAAACGTTCAATTATAATCAGAGGGCAGACACATTAATGGGCCAGCAGTCTGGCAATGCACTGGCAAGCATCCAGGCAGGAGTTATGGAGCTCTGATACCACTATTAGGTGAAATAACTCCCGAATTCATTCTTATTCCTTGGGAAATGCCTTTATTTATACAATTCATATGTCAGTTGGGATTCAACTTCCAACCAACCTATTCATATTCCTACATGACTATTCACATTCATAATATATTTAAAATATTTACATATTGTATAATCCTGACGGATCATATTCCAACACCCAAGACCCTCTTAAACGCAAAATTAGTAGAGCCCAGATCAGGGTTTTCAATGCCTTGATCCTTAGAACAATCTAAAACAATTGAGATCCCAAGGCCTGTGCCATTCCATTACAAACCCTCCCTCCATGGCCTCTCATGTCTAACCCTTCCCTCCAAAGCCTCTTAATTTTGGAGACTTTCATTGTGTTTGTTTTGTTGTTTTTGTTTTTGTTTTTTTTAATTTTTATTTAATCTTTAATACTAAAGATATTATATATAATTATAATATGTTTATATATATTAACTTTATTATAAGATATATTAACTTATTATATAAATGCAAATAATATAAATTAAGCATATCAATATACTTAACTATAATATATTAATATTACATATTAGCTACAATATATAATAATTATATGATCCCTTTCTAAGAGGAAATTCACTAATGGAAAATTGCAATTTTGACAATACTTTTTTATAGTTCACTAAAATTTAACATTACAGATGGATTTAGAGACCCCCTAGAAATGGGTCTTTGAATCCATCTATGCAACGTGAAAATCTAGTAAATTGTAACACTATGGCACTAGTTTGAATTTCATGACATCTATTTTATTCTATTAGAGAACTCAATAAAGAGCATGTGTTCTTGCTCAATACACATAAGGGGATTCCAAGTTGTTGAGTTGTGACACATGATATTAGGTCATTGTCCAAATAGAAAAATGATATTCAGTCTTTTTCGAAATGGAAAGATGTTTTGTTGTATGGGTCGTGTTTTTGTTGTGTGTCATTCTTTTGTATTTTTCTTGTGTTTATTTGTTTTTTATATGGTTTTGTTATTTATTTTATATTTAATAATGTATAGATATATTATAATATATAGATATGTGTGTTTATATATCATAATATAACAATATAATGTGTTTGGCGTCATTATATATACGATAATAATATTAACGAGTATGTATTTTATATATATTAATTTGGTCAATTCATGTTGAGTTGTGACAATACATTATTAATTTACTAAATTCGAACACTGCAGATGGATTTAGAGACTCCCTTAAGAGGATCTCTAAATCCATCTGCAGTGTTAGAATTTACTAAAATGTACAAATGCATTCTCAAATTAGTAATTTTTTCCAGTGTCGGAGTGACACAACTAAAAATGACCAAATAAATGACCAATTGTTATATATTCATTTGAAGTCTACATATCCTGTGATCAAATTTGGTCATTTATCTTGGTCATTTTTAGTTGGTTTCTATCCCGTGACCAAAAGTGGTAATTTATCTTGGTCGTTTTTAGTCAGCTCACTTAGAATTATCAATTTTGGTCATTTGTTCCTTTCAGGAGACTGTGGTGACCAAAATTTTTGGTCTCTTGGTCACTAATCTCTCATTTTCCACTAGTGTATGTTCAACATCTGGGTATAAAACTGGATGCAAAAGTGGATAAAAACATGGATGCAAAAAAGGATGCAAACATGGATGCAAAAAAAGTAGGTGCAAAAGTGGGTGCATAATGGGGTGTACAAAAAATGGATGCAAAAGGTGATGCAAAAGTGGATGCAAAAAGTGATGCAAACGTGGAAGAAAAACATGATGAAAAAAGTGGCGCAAAATTGGATACAACTATGGATGTAAAATTGGATGTGAAAGTGGATGCAACAAAAGTAGATGCAAAAGTAGTTGTAACACCCAATGCAAAACCCGAAGCAAAAGTGGATGCAAAAAGGGATGCAATAATTGATGTAAAATTGGATACAAAAAAAGATGCAAACTTGGATACAAAAAAAGATGCAAACTTGGATGCAAAAGTTGAAGCAAAAGTGGGTGTACAAGTAGGCACAAAAATGGGTGTGAATTGGGATGTGACAAAAGTGGATTCAAAAGTGGATGCAATAGTAGATGCAAAAAAAGATGTAAACATGGATGCAAAAAGGGATGCAAAAAGGGATGAAAATGTGGGTGCAAAAGGGGACAAAAAAATGGATGCAAAAGTGGATGCAAAATTGGATGAAACAAAATGAGATGCAAAACTAGACTCAAAACATGATGTAAAATTTTATGCAAAAATTGGTGCAGGAAGGGATGCAAAAAAAGAAGCAGAAGTGGATGTAAAAAAAGATGCAAAAGTGGATGAAAACAAGGGTGTAAAAGTTGAGGCAAACATGGACGTAAAAGAGGGCGCAACAAGAGTAGATGTACAAACTAGGTGCAAAATTAGGTGCAAAACTAGGCTTAAAACTTGTTGCAAAACCTGATGCAAAACCTGGCGCATAACCAGGTGCAAAACCCGATGCAAATTACATTGCAATTTGCGCCATATTTAGAAAAAGGATGCAAAAAATGCCTAAAATAGCACCAACTCGTGAAATTGCACCATCTTGTCCAAAAAATGAAGAAAAATACACTGAAAGATGGTCTAGACGCAAAAATGGATGCAAAACGAGATGCTAAATCCAGTTTTTGTTGTAGTGTCAGGTCACCAAGGTAATTTCATTTTTCCTTCAAATTTGGCAAGTGATATTCCCAATGGGTATAGTTCAACAAGGTGAGTCTAGAAAAACCACTTTCATCTTCTGTAGCTTCTTTCTCTCTCCTAGGCAGGCATTTTTCTAGAACAATGAAACTATGGCTGAGAGACACTTTTGGCAAATTGATATCTTCTTCCTGAAAGACTTTTTGGTCAGGCTAATTATATGGTTGGATGCAGGATACAAGTTTCTAGAGATCTACACTCTCATAATATTTTTATCATCAACCCATGAGTTGTGTCGAGCATTTCCCTAAGGCCTGTTAGGTAGATTTTACCAATAATTCCTACATGGACAATTTTTTATCTTCTCCTAGGCTTGGTCTAATTTCTGTAAACCACAGTTTTGGTAGGTCCATAAATTCTTCTTCAGTGTCTCTTTGGATAAACTGAGACCATGGTTGAGTACACAAAACATCAGCCTACAATATCCCCATGTGGTGCGAGCATTTTCTTCAACAAACCATTTGTGGCGGGCATCCTCTTAAGGCTACTTGGACCAATATTCCCACACATGGCCAATTTCCTAATTTTCACTAATTTGTCGTATTTCTCCAGAACGATGTCATAATGCAACAATGATTTCAACTTCATGCCACATAGTATATTCCATGCCATGCCATGCGGGCATCATCCTTAGTGCAAGCATCAACCTTAATGCGGCCATCACTTAGCCCCTTTACAACACTTCGCCATTTTTTTTGCCTTTAGTGTGCAAAATAATATTTTTATTCTATTTTTCTAGGTTGATATTTTTCTTATCTGGTCTCCATAGGAAAAACCAAGAGCATGGCTAGATATCCATTTCAACAATGAACAAGACCATATCATCTGATAATTTTTATACTCAATGGAACAACCCCTTGCAAGCATTTCCAAGTGGCCTCTCAAACTCTTTGTTTAACACTTAACCAGTTCTCTTCAAACCCTAGGTCGCCAAGGTGATTTCATGTTTCCTTCAAATTTGGCAAGTGAGATTCCCAATGGGTATATTTCAACAAGGTGAATCCAAAAAAAACACTTTCATCTTATGTAGCTTCTTTCTCTCTCCTTAGCAAGAATTTTTCTGGATCAGTGCAAATATGGCTGAGAGGCACTTTTGGCAGATTGATATCTTCTTCCTGAAAGAATTTTTGGTCAGGATAACTATATGGTTGGATGAACCATACAAGTCTCTAGAGATCTACACTCTCATAATATTTTTATCATCATCCTATGAGCTATGTCAAGAATTTCCCTAAGGATAGTTAGGAATATTTGACCAATAATTCCATATTTGGACAATTTTTTATCTTCTCCTAGGCTTGGTCTAATTTCCCTAAACCACAGTTTTGGCAGGTCCATAAATTCTTCTTCAGGGTCTCTTTGTAAAAACTGAGACCATGGCTGAGTATAAAAAACAACAGCCTACAATATGCCCATGTGGTGCAGGAATTTTCTTCAACAAACTATTTGTGGTGGGCATCCTCTTACGGCTACTTGGACCAATATTCCCGCACTTAGCCAATTTCCTGATTTTCACTAATTTTTCATGTATCTCCAGAATGATGTCATAATGCAACAATGATTTCAACTTCATTCCACATCATCATCTATGCCATGCCATGCCATGCGTGCATCATCCTTAGTGCGGGCATACACCTTAATGCGGGCATCACTTAGCCCCTTTACAACACTTAGCCATTTTTCTGTCTTTAGTGTGCAAAATAAGATTTTTCTTCTATTTTTCCAAGTTGATATTTTTCTTATCTGGTCACCATAAGAAAAACCCAGAGCATGGATAGATATCCATTTCAACAATGAACATGACCATATCATCTGATGATTTTTATCATCAATGGAACACCCCCTTGCAAGCATTTCCAAGTGGCCTCTCAAACACTTTGTCTAACAATTAACCAGTTCTCTTCAAACCCTAGGTCACCAAGGTGATTTCATTTTTCCTTGAAACTTGGCAAGTCAGAATCCCAATGGGTATAGTTCTACAAGGTGAATCCAGAAAAACCACTTTCATCTTCTGTAGCTTCTTTCTCTCTCCTTGGTGGGCATTTTTCTGGAGCAGTGAAAATATGACTAAGAGGCACTTTTGGCAGATTGATATCTTCTTCCTGAAAGACATTTTGGTGAGGCTAATTATATGGTTGGATGCACCATACCAGTCTCTAGATATCTACATGCTCATAGTATTTTTATTAGCATCCTATGATATTTGGTGGGAATTTTCCTAAGTCCAGTTAGGCATATTTTACCAATAATTCCATACTTGGACAATTTTTGATCTTCTCCTAGGCTTGGTCTAATTTCCCTAAACCACAGTTTTGGCAGGTCCATAAATTATTCTTCAAGGTCTCTTTGGAAAAACCAAGACCATGGTTGAGTAGAAAAAACAACATCCTACAATATCCCCATGTGGTGCGGGCATTTTCATCAACAAACCATTTGTGGTGGGCATCCTCTTAAGGCTACTTGGACCAATATTCCCGCACTTATTCAATTTCTTGATTTTCACTAATTTGCCGTATTTCTCTACAACGATGTCATAATGCAACAATGATTTCAAATTCATGCCACATTGTCATATATGCCATGCGTGTATCATCCTTAGTGCGGGAATAAACCTTAATGCAGGCATCACTTAGCCCCTTTACAACACTTAGCCATTTTTTCTGTCTTTAGTATGCAAAATAAGATTTTTCTTCTATTTTGTGAGGTTGATATTTTCCTTATCTGATCACCATAAGAAAAACCAAGAGCATGGCTAGATATCCATTTCAACAATGAACAAGCCCATATCATCTGATGATTTTTATCATCAATGGAACACCCCCTTGTAGTCATTTCCAAGTGGTCTCTCAAACTCTTTGTCTAAAACTTAACCAGTTCTCTTCAAACCCTAGGTCACCAAGGTCATTTAATTTTTCCTTCAAACTTGGCAGGTGAGATTCCCAATGGGTAGAGGCCAACAAGGTGAATCCATCAAGACCACTTTCATCTTATGGAGCTTCTTTCCCTCTCCTCGATGGGCATTTTTTTGGAGCAGTGCAAATATGGCTGAGAGGCACTTTGGGCAGATTGATATCTTCGTACTGAAATACTTTTTTGTCAGGATAATTATATCGTTGGATGCACCATACAAGAATCTAGATATATACACTGTCATAATATTTTTATCATCATCCTATGAGCTGTGGAGGGCATTTCCCTAAGGCTAGTTAGGCATATTTTACCAATAATTCCATACTTGGACAATTTTTTATCTTCTCCTAGTCTTGGTCTAATTTCCCTAAACAATAGTTTTTGTATTTTTTCCATGTTTTTGCAAGTCTAATTTCCCTAAACCACAGTTTTTTCATGTCAGGCATGCACTTGATTAAAGCAATCCAAAATTGACTTGCTTCAGTAAAATACATGCACATGCCTGATTTCATTTTCCCTTACCTCAACCTGTCATACACATGCTAAATGTATTGTGTGTAATATATGTCATATAATCGTATAAACTTGTAAATGGTAGTTTTGGATTTTCCCTACCTATGATATTCTAAACTTTCAACCGAGTGTCAAATACATCACTTAACAAACCATCAAATTCTATGATTCAATGAACCTGAATCGAGTCAGATTCTGATGGCATTGAGAATGATTGCATCACCCAGACATGAACTCAGCATTTCATCATGATTAACATTTTTTTCCCACCTTTCAATTATTCCAAGGGCCAACACAGTACACATATCCAGATTTGGTCTGACCCCATGGATTCCTTCCTAGCAGCTGCAGAGAATTACAAATCATGTTTCTTCTTATGTAATATTGATAAATAGGGGACACTATTATTAGTAAGCTATGCAGTATTCAATCCATTCTCTATGTTCGTTAATTTTTGTCTGGTATGGCCACAAATGTGCGCAAATTTGAGTTCACTGATAGTATGAGTGAAATGGGTAGAATTGGAAAGAATTGGAGACAGTCTCATCCGAGTTTGATGGATTTCATTGTAAGTTCCATTCCATCTTATTGTTTTTATGTTCATTTGACATTCCTTTCCCATCACTCAGTGAAGTATTTCATACACTGAGTCAGCACCTTGTCCCTCTTCAACAACCCAAGCATTCCCTCTCAGTGTCATAGCAAGATTGATTTCTTCAATTCCAGCTTTTAATTTCTCCACACCAAATGGGTATTGCATGTTGTTTTCCGTTGATCCATATTTGTCTGTGGAATTTCTCTCTTCCTTACCATTTTCTTATTTCATTCATATTTCCCTTTTCTCCTTAGATACCTCTCACGCACTGTGCATCTCTATTATAATTCTTCTCTACTCGCATCTCCCATCCAGATAACTGGAATGCAACTTCCTCTTCTACTCCCTTTCTACCCTTGGTGTTGAAACATGTCCACTTCAGCCCTATTTTTCCCCATGTGTTGTATTGTCATGTTTTCCTTTTTCTACAGTAGTTGGTATCTTCATTTGAAGCCAGGAAAGTACAACAAAGGACGGGTTGGCTCATGGGTGAATCGACATTTTAGTTTCACTCAAATGAAACCACTTGTAACATGGTCAATCTGACCCTTGAGGTCTATAAATATAGTTTAATAGGTAGTAGGGACAGTTATTATTGAAGGAGTTGTTTGATGTTACTGATTCAACTGTAAACTATCCCTCTTCTCTGTAATGAAAGCATAATATAATTAAAAATGCCCTTGTGCCCCTTTTAAAACTTTCTTGAGTATCGATCTAGTTATATTTTTGCATTATCTCTATTTTTTTCCTCGGAATGTATTATATATGTCATGTTCTCATTTATTAATTTCTACAAGGAACGATGATGATTTATATTATAATAAAAAATAAACAAACAATAAAAAATTACAGAGCCATGAGATTGGTTTCCAAACTATGATGCTCGTCAACAAGAAACCAACATTTACAGTTGTTCTGTTCTCATTTCAAATGTTGGATGCATTCTTATTTCACAATAGAAGTTTAAATTATGTCTGAAATTAAAAATTTACTAGTCTAATTAGGTTTTTGTATGCAAATTTCCAAATTTCATACCTACAGTGTACTTCGATTGGAATTGGTGTGCATTTTTAGTTCTGGCCATGAAAAAATGGAAAATACTATCAATTGTATTTTTGGATGACTTGGATTTTACTGAAGATCTTACAATTTATAGAAATGAGTACAAGAGTTTGTAGAAAAGGTTGGTATGTCTATGTTATAGTGCAATTTATTCAATATAACATGAAATTATGATCTGTCAATTCATTTGTAGAATATATTTCAAGAATATTTCATATGTCAATTCATTTGTAGAATATATTACAAAGAATATATTTCATTATTTGTAGTTTCATGCACACTTCTCAGTATGGGTTGCACAATAAACTCTCTTAGATATAGGAAAAATGCACATATGGATTACACATTACACTTGTATTACACATTAGAAACACATTAACTATATCAAAATATATGCATTGCCAAGAAATACTGACAATTTATATTACAACAATATTAGTATGTACATAGACATCAAATGTACACCATATTATTTCAGAAATATAGGCTTCTTGGGAGGTTTTTGCAATTCCTCCTTTTTAGAATAAGAAAATTCGCTATAGCTTCTCTTCCCTTTTCCAGAAACCTCTAGTTCTACAGAAGCTTCATCGACCATATGTTTTAATTGTTTTTCTTGCTCTTTCACTTTGTTTGCAAGATTTATCACTTTTGTATGCAATCTATCTTTTTCTTCTAGGCATTTCTTCAACATCTCTAAATTATTATTTTTCTGATTTGAGTGCTAATCTTCCTTTCTTTTAAGATCATCCATTGTCCACTTCAGGTCAGATTGAACTGCACTCAATTTTCTCTTGACCTATTGTACCCCGTTCTCGAGCTCTTGTGCCCTCAAATCGCTATCAGATGGAGTATACAAAATTGATTCTTCCACAGGTTTATTCTGCAAAGCTTTAATTTGGGATTTCAAATCTTGTATCTCACTATCACATCCCAAATGTAGTGCTTTTCCCTTCTACAATAGTTTTTGGTGAAGGTCTCTAATTTCGGCCTCCTTCTCCTCGATCTTCTTCTTCAATGCTGGATCTGATGAGCCAAATGTAAACTCTACAACATTAATTATTGAAGCAACTTCATTCAAGGTCTTCTCTCATTTTTTCAAGGACTTCTTAAACTAGAGTAATCTCTCCATAGTTACATCACCTATTTTTGTACTTCTAGAAAGTTTTGGTGTGATGGCCTTTTTACCCTCCACTTTGGATTCTTTTGTTGTGCTAACCTTTCTACCCTTGGCTGTTGATTCTTTTGGTGTGCATTTATGTTTACCTTTGACTGTTTATTCTTCTAGTGTGCAAACTTGTTTACCCTTGACTGTTGATTTTTTTGGTGTGTAGACCTGTTTACCCTTGACTGTTGATTCTTCTAGTGTGCAGACATGTTTACCCTTGCATGTTGATTCTTCTAGTGTGCAGACTTGTTTACCCTTGACTATTGATTTTTTTCCTCTTCCAACAATTTTAGCCTCAAGAGTTGTTGAAATCCTTTCAATTCTCTTTTTTGTAGCAACTCATTTCTGTTTTTAATTGTTTTATTCAATTTTTCCAATCTTGTTTCATATTCTATAGTCTCATTTTGTTGTTTAATGACCATTTCTCTCAATGCCCTATAAAACTCAACCTTCAAAACTGCAATAAATGTTTCCTTCTACTTCAATTCTTGCTGAAGTTTTGCTCCCTTACCAAATACAGTCTTCAGTGGTGGCATGTTCAAAACTTTAGGCTTGTTTTTCAGCTCATTTTCAAGTCTTCCTATAGTTTCCTCATCTTTTTTCTTTTGATCCTGATACATGTATTTTAGTCTGTCAAGGTCAGAAATTGATTCTGCTAGAACTACAGTAAATTTAGAACATTGATCCTTAACAAGTTGATCCTTCTGGCCAATTATTTTTTTAGCTTCCATAATTCTTTTCTCTAAACCTATAACATGATGTACCAAATCAAGAATTTGGACATCCTTAGTTCTGCACAATTCGTCATTAGATTTGAAGGAATCCTCCCACAAGGTAGATTGTTCTTTGAAATGTACCATTTCATCAAATAAAGAAAAAACAAATCTACCATCAAAAGAATATTTGGCATGAATTAGGTCTTCATCACTTGTTGGTGGATGGTCCATATCATTGTTCACAAATTCCTCCCATTGATTTGCATTTTCATTTCCATGCATTCCAACCAAAATTGTGACAACAACATCTTCTTCAAGGGAAAGTGAAGGCATGTCATTTCCCACAGGTTCTATATTGTCCTCTAAAGGTGGGTCAGTCTTCTTTTTCCGGTTGAGTCACCCATTGAAGAAGCAGAGTATGACTGATCTCTCTAGTTTTAGTTATGGTTAATAAATAAATTTGGGTTCAATCCGGGCTCAATCAATCACCAAGAACCTTGTCGCAACTATAGAAAATGTGTCGAAAATGCATGAGTTGACCCACGCATTGAAAGATGGCATTGGTTTGGTGGGTGTGCAAATATAGCCATATATCATCGATATAGAGACGAAAGTTCCTCTAAAATTAAAAGCATTGATATTGCCACATTTTTTCCGCCATGATGAAAAAAAATGAAGTATTAATCCATGAATGTTCAAAATGTGGAAATATTTCATGGAAAAATCCAACCAAATGTATTAGTGTGGTAAACATCATAGGAACAGTTTCCCCACTTCCACATCTTGATCCAAAGAACATCTTGAGTTAGTTCATACATACCTCTATGGACCCATGCAAACCCAATCCATAGGAGGCAGTTTTTATTTTCTCACCTTTATTGATGATTTTAGCAAGAAAACATGGATTTATTTCCTGAGGAGCAAATCAAAGACCTTCTCCAAGTTCAAAGAGTTCAAGGATATCACTGAGAAGCAGTCTAGAAAGTTCATTAAAATGCTCAGGTCAGATGGTGGAGGTGAATATGATTCACATGATTTTTCATACTTCTGCAAGCAGCATGGCATCCAGAGACAGTTCACCACTAGATACACTCCACAACAAAATGGATTTGTTGAATGAAAGAATAGGACCATCATGAACATGGCACATAGCATGCTATCACATAAGAAGCTGTTAGATGAGTATTGGGGGCTGAAGTTATTGGATGCTTAGTCCACTTGCTCAACAGATCACCTATGGTGACTGCCCAGGACAAGATTCCTAAAGAAGCATGGAGCGGCACTAAGACTAGTGTCACACATCTCAGAATATTTGGTAGTGTTGTTTTTGTGCATATACCTGATGAAATCGGAATAAAATTGGATAAGAAGAGTGAGCGCTGCATTTTCATCGGTTACAGTGAACAACATAAGGCATATAAGTTGTACAATCCTGTCAACAAGAAGGTTGTGGTGACCAGAGACGTAAAATTCATTGAAGACAAATGTTGGAGTGATCCTTTAGACATATAGCAAGAATAAAGGTAAGATATGCCAGATCTACCTAACAGACTTCCAAGATTGGAAGTACATCAACAAGAAGAAGCAACAAACGCTCCACCACAGAACCGAAAAAATAGAATCTTGAGAGAGTTATATGAACATGCTCCAATTCTTAATGAGAAACTCCAGTTTTCTCTCTTCTCCTCTCATCCCACATCTTTTAATGAAGCGTTGAAGGATCCATAGTGGGTAAAATCCATGAATGAAGAGATTGATACAATAGAGAAAAACCAGAATTAGGATCTTATTGAAATCCCCACAGACAAAACCAGTATTGGAGTTAAAAGGGTCCATAAGACCAAATTGAATGAAAAACGAGAACTTGAAAATCACAAGGCAAGGTTGGTTCCCAAAGGATATGCATAGAAGTATAGTTGGATTATGATAAAACCTTTGCTCCTGTAGCAAGGATGGATACCATCAGGGTTGTACTTGCCATTGCAACACAAAATCAATGGCATGTGTATCATATGGATGTGAAATCTGCCTTTCTTAATGGCATTCTTGAAGAAAAAGTTTATGTAGACTGGCCACTTGGTTATATTGTCAAAGGTCATGAAGAAAAAGTGCATAAGATGAAAAAGGCATTGTATGATATAAAAAAATATCCACAAGCTTGGTACAGTAGGATTGACTCCTACCTCATCAACAATGGTTTCAGCAGAAGCAACAATGAGCCCACTCTGTATGTCAAAACAAAGCAAGGTAAAATATTGATGGTATGTATTTATGCTGATGACATGATTTACACTGGTAATTTGATGCTTGAATATTTCAGGACAGTCATGAAAAATGAATTTGAAATGACTGATCTAGGATTGATGAAGTACTTCCTTGGCCTAGAAGTTACTCAAACTGATAAAGGCATTTTTATCTGCCATCATAAGTATGCTACTGATATTTTGCAAAGATTCAAAATGGATAAGTGTAAACAGAAATTTCTAGATTTATGGAGTCTTCCAAAGCCTCTCAGTAGAAAGTTGGAAAACGAGTTCTGAGATATGTTGCAGGAACACTTGGATATGGCCTCTGGTACACTCATACACCATACAGTACTCTCACAAGGTACACTGACAGTGATTTTTTGGTTAGTCTTGATGATAGGAAAATCACATCTGGTTATGCTTTCCGTCTGGGTACAAATCTGATCTCTTGGGCATCTCAGAAAAAACCCATTGTCAGCATGTCTTCTACAGAAGCAGAATATGTAGCAACCACCACAGTAACTTGCCATGAAGTATGGCTAAAAATACTTTTAAAGGATATGGGGCACACTGAAAAGGATCCCACTTCTATTTTATGTGATAATAGCTCTGCAATACAATTGTCTGAACATAATGTATTTCATAGAAAAAGTAAACACATTGACACTCGTTATAATTTCATTCATGAGTTAGTCAATGATGGAGTGATTTCATTATTGTTTTGTGGATCTAAGGAGCAGTTGGCTGACATGTTCACCAAACCATTGGGAACATCTGCATTTGTATATCAGATAGAGCACTTAGGAATAGGCGGTGTTGAAGATGTACTACCAGTTGAGATTAATGGGGTGTGTTGAAGAATGTATTCTCACTTGTGGTTAGTTAGCGAGTTAGGTCACCCATGGTATTTATTCACCTGTGGCATTTTCCCATAGTATTTCCATTTGTATTTCCTATTTAAATTGTTCTTAATAATGAGAAGGCAATCAATCTTCCCATAGTGCTTTTTGTGCTGCATTGTTTTCTTTTATAGTAATTATATTCTCTTCAAATTACTCAACACTCGATAGATTGAATGTTTATTTATCAAAGGATGTGGGTAATATGAAGAACTACATTACTTCCGTGCTTAAAATAGTGGCGAAGGCCCTTTCACTTGATCTATCGAGGAAAATTTTCATAGACAAGGTGATACCCGCGTGTTAGCAAGTCGTTGTTCTCGACTCTGCAGTTTGTTTGAAAGGGTGAGAAATAACAATAGATCTAAGGGTTCTCATTTTATATTGCATTAGTTAGTGATGACAGATGGTTTAGTGAGAAAGATGTATGATTTATTGGTGGAGAAGCA
Source organism: Pseudotsuga menziesii (assembly GCA_001517045.1). NCBI lineage: Eukaryota > Viridiplantae > Streptophyta > Pinopsida > Pinales > Pinaceae > Pseudotsuga > Pseudotsuga menziesii. Next base: position 101,636 of record LPNX010435096.1, read on the forward strand.
ACAGAAGGGTGAACAGGATCCTGAAGAAGTGAAAGAGTTAGTGGATGCACTGAAGAAACGCATGGCAAATCTGGATGAAGGGATCATTGCACTGGACAGTAAAATCAAATAATTGTATAATTCTCTCATTATAATTCAGGTGACTTTGTTGGACATTCTAACTTACTCTGTTTGATTAGCACAACCCATCAAAGCCACTACGGAAAGGGCTTTATGTTCTTTAAAAAATTGCAGATCCTTTGCTTGTTTTTCTAATTATAGTCGAGCTAATGTTGACGCTTGGAAAGGATTTGGAACCAAGAAGTTGAGATGTAAAATATTATAAACTAGCAACAACTACTATATTATTAATAAGATTAATATGGTAATAATAAGCACTCGACATTTCGTGAATGTCGTGAATGTCGTGAATGTTTGATTGAGATCCCTGTTGCACAATTATTTCAAAATTGGGAAGGATGGTAATATCTTTCAGAATCAGTCTTAGGTTATCACACTCGCTAAAATATAATACCTCAAATCTTGTTAAAATATAAATACCTCAGATTTTTAAGCTTTACTATTTGATAGGGCAATGATTTGAACTTCATACAGTCACTCACATTTAAAAATTGAAGGGAAGAGAGATTACCTATCTGTTCATCCACATTTTCAATTTCAGTTTGAGTTGTCTCAATTCCCATAATGATAATGACAATGAATTCATTTGTGTACCGCCTAGATCCAACACCTGCAAAGAAGTGAGGCCACATAGAAATGCTTCTGGAAATTCTTTCAGTTCCAGTTTTATGAGGAATAGAGTCACCAAGTTTTGACATCACAATTCCATTCCGGGGAGAAACCAGCTAATATTACCACCTAGAACTGATAAGATATTGCATTCATGAATCCCCGTGTCATTAAATTGTTGAAACATTTAGCCTTCCCTAAACACCCATTTCTCCACAAATTTTTCTCCAATGCATATTGCCATGCTGCACACAACATCGTGAAATGCAATCATATTTTCTATAGGTTACACTTGGAATAAGTAGTGATTTTCAAGAAAATAAACACAACTTTGCTCGACATCTTTGGTCTTCATGAGGTTATCTTCCATCCATATTTGCACAAGTGACTTTACCAGAAATGCAGTAGCTTTAGGAAACATGGAACAATACATAAAACAGTTTTTGAAATTAGAATCGGACAAAAAATCATAGCTCCATCTCAATTGCTGAAACAAATATCAATCGATGCGTGGATGAGAAACAATTGGGTCAATGAATTTCACTCTTCTACATTTTCCTTAGAGAAAGATTCCACTCACCATCATCACTCTTGCCAATCATGGATGAGGTTATTACATTTATGGTGAGGGGAAAACCTTTACACGCATTGGATACTTGTCTGGAAATACGTTCTATCTTCCCAAATTTTCTAGATCAAATGTTGTCCACATGTCGTCTAAAACTAGGAAAATATTCTTGGCCCTCAGATATGTAGACAATTTCATCACCATCTTGTTAACATCTATTTCGTCCAGCTCTAAATTTATCTCAGAAGCAATGGCACCCTGCAACTTCAATATTGGAAATCAAGCAACGGTAACCCAAATGACAACATCAAAAGAGGCACTTAGAACCTCTTGGTGGGTATCATAGATTTTCTCGAGCAACATTTTTTTTTCCAATGCCATCGATGCCATATACACCGATCATCTGAAATCAGGAACATTCTAGGAGCAACTTCACGATCTGCATCTCTGCATGTCGTGGTGTGAAGAAGGAAATCAGTTGAAATTTGCAAAACACTAAAAAATTGTTGTGTAGTTCATCAAAGAGTCCATTGAAAGTTGTCATCCACTTTTTTATTTGTCTAGAGAATGTGAGCTCGGAAAGGTTAGGTGTCTAAGGTGTTTGTTAGAATATAATCCGTTAGGGATTATTGTAAATAAATAAATAAAAATGAATAGTCATGAAGCCGAAAAGGCTGGGCGGAAGGTGAAACACAACCGTCCTATGAAATGTATAAATAAATGCTGTTAGCAATGTAATGGATATTGAATCGGGCGTTATACCTAACAAGTGGTATCAAAGCAGGGCTGTCTACCATAACTCCTGCTGCATTTCTAGCCATTACTGGCATTCTGCTTGCTAGTCCATTGCCAGACTGCTCCATTAGTCTGCCAGTGGAGTCACATGCAATGTATGCGTTGCTCCATCTACTTGAGTTTATTCTCTGCTAGAAAGATTGTGGTATACCTAACCCTAATTTTTTTTTGTGAGTGAGATAGAAGCTACGCTCTCATTTGGAACTACGACCTCCACCTGCCATCACTCCCTCAATTCTCTGTGTTTTTTTTTTGTGATTATCTGCATCTCGTCACTCTCTTATCCTGAAACATTTTTATCACTGTTTGTGAGAGGTTCTAGACGCCATTTAAGGGAAACATAAAGTTCCTTTGGTATCTTCCACTGTGCCTAAAACCCTAATTTGTAATCAGGCTCTCTTTTCCTCCAGTTTTGTGCTGCGATATTGTGCTGCAATATTGTGGTGGTACCTCTCCTCTACGATTTTATGAAGAGACTGATACATATGTTGAAGATGGTGCGCGTGCTCTCTCTGTATCAGCGTGCCGTTGCAGAGTTACGTGGTATAATGTATGCTGAAGGCTGCTTGACTGTCTAAGAGCTACTTGGAGCTATGGACTGGTGATTGCATACTGTGTTGATATAAAGATTGCGTGGAGTCTGATAATATACTGCGTTGATAATATACTAGTGATTGCATACTGTGTTGATATAAAGATTGCGTGGAGTCTAATAATATACTGCGTTGATAATATACTAGTGATTGCATACTGTGTTGATATAAAGATTGCGTGGAGTCTGATAATATACTGTGTTGATAATATACTGGTGATTGCATACTACGTTGATATAAAGATTGCGTGGAGTCTGATAATATACTGCGTTGATAATATACTGCATTGATATAAAGACTGCATCTGATAATATACTGCGTTGTATGCTGAAAACTGCATTGAAGACGGTTGAAGATTGTGTTTTATGCTGAAGAATATCATCTATTTCTAGAGACTGATATGTGCAAATGTTGTATATTGCCAGTGACTGATATAAAGAAGCCTACTGATAGTGATATATTTTGTATCTATCTGATATATTTGCTATAAAATTGCATTGTATTCACCTTGGCAGAGATTGTAGACCTGCAAGGTTATTAATTTTTATTTCTCTCTAAAAATTACACTTACAGTTGTAATAATGCAATCTATAGCATCTATAGTCGGTGCCACTCTCACCGGAAAAGACACCTATTCAGAATGGTGGAGGAAGATCAAATATGCCTTCATCTACAATGACCTTTGGGACGGCATTTGCGAAGGCTGCACAATAGAGACAGAAGCTGGAAAGTCCATAACCATAGACCCAAGACCTCCAGAATCAGAGAAAGAGAAGGCCATTTGGAGAACAGAAGACAAGAAAGCCTTAGCTGTAATCACTGCCACTGTCAGTGAAGAGGTGAGCCAGCACATATTGCCTGCAAAATCATGTTTTGAAGCATTAAAAACATTAAAATAACTGTATGATTCACATAGTGAAATGGAAGTTATTCAACTAATGTTAAAATTATTCAGTCTTGAAGTAAAAGACAATGATCCTATGTTAGTTGCCTCTGAAATCAAAGCCATCATGCATAAGATTCAAGCCTCTGGTATGACACCAGATCTTCCTCTTGCAGCATTTGTAAAATATTTGTATCCTACTCACTCCAACTATCTTGAGTCATTGCAAGCTAGTGACAAGTTCAAATCACTAACATTTGACACCCTGGTAGAAAATATAGTTGACAGAGAGAAAGCCTTTGGTAAGAAGACAACCGAGCCTACTAGAGAATCACTTTGCTTTGCTCAAAAAGCAAAGAACCACGCCAAAGACCAATCCAAAGATCATGCCAAAGGAGAAAGCAGCAAAAGAGGACGAGGAAGAAGAAATTTCAGAGGCAGAGGGGCCAGAAGCAAAAGATCAGATTTGCAGTGCAAGCGTTGCGGAAAGACTGGGCACACATCAGATCAGTGTTGGGCTTCATGGGACTCCATCAAAGACAAGCACAACCAAAAGAAAGATGATAATAAACATCAAGATGCTAGTAAATCTTATGATTCTTGTATTGTTGCACATTGTAATCTTGGATTTAATGAAATGACTTCTCTCTCATCTTATAAAGATTGTTGGCTGCTTGATACTGGTGTAACATCACATATGACATTTAGAAAAGATTGTTTTGAAGAAATGAATGAAACAATAGATGGCATAGTTTACTTTGCAGATAAGTCAAGTATTAAACCAAAGGGAATGGGCATCATTCGACTAAAGATGCTTGGATTCCTTGATTTCCTGTTGAAGAACGTTCTCTATCTTCCAGAGTTGCAGAGAAGCCTGCTGTCCTTGGTGGAGATTCGACAGCAAGGCCATTCCATCCACATGTTTGATGGAATCGTTGAAATAAGAAAGTCCTCTAACAACCAAGTCATCATGATTGGATACGAAGATGGAAAGATGCTGAAGCTCAAGGGTTCATCCGCAAGATTTCAGAACTATGCCTACCTCTCTCAGCATGGAGAAGGTAATATGTCATCTAGCTCATTGTGGCATGCAAGATTTGGTCATCTAAATTATAACAGTATTCGTTTGTTGAGACAGAATAGTGTATTTGGCTTTCCCACCATTCCTAAAGAGAAGAATAAATGTGATGCATGTATTTTAGGGAAACATAGTAAGCTGCCATTCCATGAATCTAATTTCAGAGAAAGTAGGAAATTAGAGTTAGTACATTCTGATTTGTGTGGCCCAATGCCAACTCCTTCAGCAAATGGGAACAAGTATTTTATGACATTTGTTGATGACTACTCAAGAATGTGCTGGACTTACTGTTTAAAGACAAAATCAGAAGCATTTCAAACATTCAAAGACATTCATGCATTGATTGAAAAACAAGCACAATAAAAAATTGGTACACTTCGTACTGATAATGGAAAATAATACACTTCAAATGCTTTTGAAAATTATCTTCGCCAACATGGAATTGCACATCAGACTACAGTTCCCTAAAATCCTCAACAAAATGGTGTAGCAGAGAGAATGAATAGAACCATAATGAATATGGTTCACTCAATGATGTTTTTCAAGAATGTAAAACTAATGTTTTGGGGTGATGCAGTAAAATGTGCAGCATATTTGAGAAATAGAAGTCCATCAAATGCACTTGATAACAAGACTCCACATGAAATGTGGTTTGGCCATCTCCCTTCAGTTAGGCATCTCAGATTTTTTGGTTCCACCTGTTATGCCTTGATTCCGAAGGAGCAAAGAAATAAGCTTGGTGCTCGAAGCAGAAAGTGCATTTTCCTGGGTTATGAAGAATACTCCAAGGCATACCGTTTGTATGATGAGGTAAACAATAAATTTGTTATTTCTAGAGATGTCATTTTTCTTGAAACTAATAAAAATGACTAGTCCATTGAGAGATAGCTTGATCATCTAGAAAATTATCCTCATCCAAAGAACTATTATGAAAATGAATATGAAATTCCAAACCTTGAAGGGGGGATTCCTATTCTGGATCAACCTTTGGAATTTACATATGAAGCACCAACTCCCCCGCATGAAGAAGTTCCTGCTACTTCACTTGAACAAGAGGTTCAACTGGATGATGTGATTGAGAGAATTGAAAGACTCTCAATCAATGATGAAGCTCCACCAGCTGATCAACCAGGACCATCATGGAAGATTCCTAAATGGGCCACAAAGACACTTGAAAGTGTCCATCCAGATGAAGTTGGAAAGACAGGAACAAGAAATTCGAAAAGACATGGAGGAGGAGCATATAATTCAGGTGATGACATGGATGTATCATTTGATTGTGAATTTAATTTATCTGCTAACTTTGAACCAACTTCCTTTGAAGAAACTTCTACTTGAGCTGAGTGGAAAGAAGCTATGCAGAATGAGTATGATGCACTCATAAAGAATGGAACTTGGAAGCTGGTTGACCCTCCAGTTGGAACCAA
>LPNX010435100.1:0-22934 GCA_001517045.1 Pseudotsuga menziesii
AATTAAAATAGAACCAAATTTAAAAGAAACTTGAAATCAAAACATTTAAAATACTTTATGTCAAAACACACACTTAAATATAAATATGAAAATGATTGATTTATATACAAGAGAGTTGTGTTTAACTCATAAAAATAAATACTTAAAAATTGTTGGAATATAATCCGTCGAGATTATATTTTGTAAATAAATAAAGAAAACTGAATAGTTATGTAGGAAGCCGAAAAGGCTGGGCGGAAGGTGAAACTCAACCATCATATGAATTGTATAAATATATGCATTAGTAAGGGAATAAAATTGAATCGGGAGTTATTTACCTAACAGTGGTATCAGAGCTGCCTGCCATAACTCCTGCCTGATGCGTTTCATTCCTGGCAGCCTGTATGCTTGCCATTCTATTGCCATACTACCTGCTCCATCAGTCTGCCTCTGCGTGCATGCATTGTATGCGTTATGGTTCCATACCTGCATTTGAGGTATGAATTGGCGCGTTGAGTATGAATTGGTGCGTTTCATGCGTTGAGTATACTGCTACGAATTTCTAAACTGTCTCATCGTGCATCCACTCAGACTCCCTCTACATGTTGAATCCATTCTACGGCATGGCTGAGTATTCCAAATAAATATTTTTGTCTCTAGTATTTTACGAAGTCGATCATGTAAATTTGGGCAGTGTGTCCTTGGTTGTTTTCAATAAGTTCCTGTGATTTTGAAGGGTTTGTATTGACGGTTTATTGTGTGAAATCTTTACCCTAATCATGGTGGGACCTACAGGTCTTTAGCTTCAGGTCCGTTAGGGTTTTTAGACTTTCTTTAGTTGAACAACTGGGTTTGAAGAGAAAATTATCAGTCGTTTGATAGGCGATCATTGGCTTTGTTGTTTTCAGTTTTAACTCCGTCCTCAATGAGAGGGACATAGTTGCAAAATTGTGATATGAACAGGAGCTAACCTACAAGAGAGCGTATAGCTCGAAATATTCACGCCATTAAGTGAAGCGTGAAGTGTGACTGCGTATTGAAGAGGCCTGCGTATTGAAGAGGCCTGTATTGGCATTGTAAAGACTGTGTTGTGAAGATATTGAAGTATTCTTGATGAAGACCGGTGATTGCTGACAATAGAGACTCACGATTTCATCAACTATGTGAAGGTAAAAAGTTGCATATTCCCTGAATGTTGGAGACTGCACAAAACCTAATTTTGCCCTAATTTTGTGCATGGAGTTTGAGTGGTAAATTCTGCAAACATTTTCATTTGTGGTGAATGAAAGAGGTCCGTGAATGCTGTGTATAAGTCATGAATGCTATGACTATTGTGTATGAGCCATGATCGTTGTATGGTGCGTTGAAGTGGTATCAAAGCACTCCTTTAATGCTGCATGAAGGCACTCATTTTATCTATCTACGTGAAGCTGGTATTAAAGACTAAAGCTTCTTAAAGTCTGAAGGCGTTGTGGAACAGTATTGCTCTTGCGATTACCTTGAAGTATGAAAGTGTTGTGAAGACTCTGTGCATAGAGCCTGCGTTGGAGACTGCTGCGTGCTTTGAAAACCTGCAAGAAGATAATCAGAATTGAGTAGAGTTGCATGTGTGGAGCTTACTGCGTGGAGAGTTGTATATATGCTGCGTGGAGAGTGAGTCTATTGTATGAGCTGAGTATATATTGAATCTATATATGTTGCGTGAGTTTGAATCTATATTGGAGTTGAATATATGCGTTGAGTATATATGCTTTTGAGACTGCAATCTCCTCCATATACTGCTGCGACCTACAATTGATCGTGAAGACTGCGTGGTATAAAACCTATCTTTTATGCTGAAGAATAATGTATGCTGTGACTGATATATATCATGCTGACTAATATATTGTGATTGATATGCTGACTGATATATTGAAGAATAATGTATGCTGACTGATATATTGAAGAATAATGTATGCTGACTGATATATCATACATTGAAGAATCTTGTGAAAGATATATGTTTTTTTGTTGGTGTTGATTGCATTGAGACTGCTCATGCAATTGGGAATATTTGCACTGTGCAATTATTTTGCTGCTGCAACTAGAAGTACTGCGTCAAGCTACTGGAGCTGCGACCTTCCTTGAAGAATAAATTCTATGTGAAACTATTGCAGAGACTCAGACCTGCATTGTGTAGAATAATGCACATAGTTTATTGAAGGAGAGATTATCATTTCCTTGTACTATTTTTGTAAATAAAGTAGCAGAGACTTAGACTTGCTTCTTTCATATAGCTGAGATCGTTGACTGGTGCTGTTCAAAACCCTATATTTTGTGACAGTTCACAAACAATGGTATTTCCTTTGGGTGTATTGCTGAGCAGTTCTTCTAGTGCTAAAATTTGCTTATGAACTTATTGATAGCATATTAAGATTGTAAATCACCTTGGCAGAGGCTGTAGACCTGCAAGGTTATTGTTTTTCTATTATCTTATTCTATTCATTATTGTAAATTACACTAGAAGTTGCAGAAGATGCAATCTATAACAGCTGTAGTTTGTGCCACTCTCTCTGGCAAAGATCATCCCAAAGGAGAAAGCAGCAAGAGAGGCAGAGGAAGAAGAAACTTCAGAGGCAGAGGGGGCAGAAACAACTTCAACAAAAGATCAGATTTGCAGTGCAAGCGTTGTGGAAAGACTGGACACACATCAGATCAGTGTTGGGATTCGTGGGACTCCATCAAAGATAGACATAACCAGAAGAAAGATGACCAAGATGCTAGTAAACCTTCTAATTCTGCTCATTGTATTGTTGCACATTGTAATCTTGGAATTAATGAAATGACTTCACTTTCATCTTACAAAGATTGTTGGCTGCTTGATACTGGTGCAACATCACACATGACTTTTAGAAAAGACTGTTTTGAAGAACTTAATGAAACAATAAATGGCATAGTGTACTTTGCAGATAAGTCAAGTATTAAACCAAAGGGAATGGGCACCATTCGACTGAAGATGCCTGGATTCCTTGATTTCTTGTTGAAGAATGTTCTTTATCTTCTAGAGTTGCAGAGAAGCTTGTTGTCCTTGGTGGAGATTCGACAACAAGGCCATTCCATCCACATGTTTGATGGAATCGTAGAAATAAGAAAGTCCTCTGATAACCAAGTCATCATGATTGGATACGAAGATGGGAAGCTGTTGAAGCTAAAGGGTTCATTTGCAAGAGTTCAGAACTATGCCTACTTCTCTCAGCATGGAGAAGGTAATTTGTCATCAAGTTTATTGTGGCATGCAAGATTTGGTCATCTAAATTATAACAGTCTTCGTTTGTTGAGAAAGAATGGTGTATTTGGTTTGCCCACCGTTCCCAAAGATAAGAGCAAATGTGATGCATGTATATTAGGGGAACACAGTAAGTTGCCATTCCATGAATCTAATTTCAGAGCAAGTAGGAAATTAGAATTAGTGCATTTTGATTTATGTGGCCCAATGCCAATAAGTTCATTAAGTTCATATACTTATTTCCAATGCCAAGATTGTAAAATACTTATTTCCATTGATAGAAAAACAACCACAATAAAAAATTGGTACACTTCGTACTGATAATGGGAAAGAATACACTTCAAATGCTTTTGAAGATTATCTTCGCCAACATGGAATTGCACATCAGACTACAGTTCCCTACAATCCTCAACAAAACGGTGTAGCAGAAAGAATGAAGAGAACCATAATGAATATGGTTCGCTCAATGATGTTTTTTGAGAATGTAAAACTAATGTTTTGGGGTGATGCGGTGAAATGTGGAGCCTATTTGAGAAACATAAGTCCCTCAAATTCTCTTGATAACAAGACTCCACATGAAATGTGGTTTGGCCATCTCCCTTCAGTCAGGCATCTCAGAGTTTTTGGTTCCACCTGTTATGCCTTGATTCCAAAGGAGCAAAGAAACAAGCTTGGTGCTCGAAGCAGAAAATGTATTTTCCTAGGGTACAAAGAATACTCCAAGGCATACCGTCTATATGATGAGGTAAAAAAAAAGTTTGTTATTTCCAGAGATGTCATTTTTCTTGAAACTAATAAAAATGACCAGTCTATTGAGAGACAGCTTAATCATTTGGAAAATATCCTCATCCGAAGAAATATTATGAAAATGAAGATGAAATTCCAAACCTTGAAGGGGGGATTCCTATTCTAGATCAACCTTTGGAATTTCCATATGAAGCACCAAATCCCCCGCATGAAGAAGTTCCTGCTACTTCACCTGAACAAGAGGTTCAACTGGATGATGTGATTGAGAGAATTGAAAGACTCTCAATCAATGATGAAGCACCACCAGCTGATCAACCAGGACCATCACGGAAGATTCCTAAATGGGCCACAAAGACACTTGAAAGTGTCCATCCGGATGAAGTTGGAAAGACGGGAACGAGAAGTTCAAAAAGACATGAAGATGGAGGAGAAACAAATAATTCGGGTGATGACATGGATGTATCATTTGATTGTGAATTTAATTTATCTGCTAATTACTTTGAACCAACTTCCTTTGAAGAAGCTTCTACTCGAGTTGAGTGGAAAGAAGCTATGCAAAATGAGTATGATGCACTCATGAAGAATGGAACTTGGAAGCTGGTTGACCCTCCAGTTGGAACCAAACCAATTGGCTGCAAGTGGGTCTACAAGAACAAATACAAATCAGATGGCTCACTTGACAAGCACAAAGCGAGGCTTGTAGCAAAAGGCTATGCACAGAAAGAAGGAATTGACTATGAAGAAACATTTTATCCTACAGCAAAATGGGCTACCATCCGTACCTTACTCTCTTTAGCTGCTCAGAAAGGGTGGAAAGTTCATCAGATGGATGTGAAGACTGCTTTCTTGAATGGAGACTTGAAAGAGAATGTCTTCATGTCTAAGCTAGAAGGCTTTGTTGTGAAAGGAAAAGAACAAAAGGTATGCAAGCTTGTCAAATCCTTGTATGGCCTAAAACAAGTGCCTCGCACATGGTATGAAAAGTTAGCCGAGCATCTTTTGAAGTTAAATTTCGAACATTTTGATCTTGATGATGCAACACTGTTTATAAAGAAAGTTGGAAGATCTGTTGTGTATCTTTTGGTGTACGTAGATGATCTTTTGATGACAGGGAACAATGAGAGCTATATAGTATCCATAAAGAAAGATTTGAAAAAGATCTTTGAAATGACAGATATGGGACATCTCCACTATTACTTAGGAATTGAAGTCACTCAATATCCTAAGTACATATTCCTATCTCAGAAAAAATATGTTGGAGAACTAGTAAACAAATTTTGCATGACATAATGCAACCCTATATCTACTCCAATGGAACAGAAAATGAAGCTCACATCAAGCGAAGGAAAAGAATTTGAGGATGCGACCAAGTATCGACAACTTGTAGGAAGTCTTATCTACCTTACAACAACTAGACCAGATATTTCTTATGTTGTTGGCATACTTTCAAGGTTCATGCATAAACCTTGTGAAGGACACTGGTCAGCTGCAAAAAGAGTTCTAAGATACTTGAAGGGGACTCAAGACGTTGGACTCAAGTACTCTAAAGTGGATGACTTCAAACTTATTGGGTACTCAGACTCATATTTTGATGGTTATAAGGAGACATGAGTATCAACTTCTGAATACACTATGAGTCTTGGATCAGCATCTGTCTCATGGAGATCACGCAAACAGTCAGTTCCAGCAGATTCAACAACAGAAGAAGAATATGTGGCTGCAGCTGAAGCAACGAAAGAAATAGTATGGCTCAGGAAGATACTTGAATATTTGCAAGAAAAACAAGAGAAATCCACTCCATTATTGATCGACAATACTTCTGCAATCAAGCTGGCTAATAATCCTAGATTCCATGATCGAACCAGACACATCAACACAAAGTATCATTTGATTCGACATCATGTAGAGGCCAAGAAAGTCCATCTTCGACATTGTTCCACAAATGATCAAATTGCAGACATCTTCACCAAAGCGCTTGGACGAGAAAAGTTTGAAAGATTCAGAAACGTGCTCGGACTTACGAACACCCCTTCAGATTAAGAGGGGGATTGTTGGAATATAATCCGTCGGGATTATATTTTGTAAATAAATAAAGAAAACTGAATAGTTATGTAGGAAGCCGAAAAGGCTGGGCGGAAGGTGAAACACAACCGTCATATGAATTGTATAAATATATGCATTAGCAAGGGAATAAAATTGAATCGGGAGTTATTTACCTAACAAAAATAAATATGAAAATATTAACCCATAAAAATGATTGATTTATATGCAAGTGAGTTGTGTTTTAAACATTCAAATAATTAATAATTTAACGTGATAGGTTCGAAAATGATTATATTTTATTGATTTATATGCAAGTGAGTTGTGTTTATAAACATTCAAATAATTAATAATTTAACGTGATAGGTTCGAAAATGATTTTATTTTATATATTATAAATATTGTTATCATTTTCATTAATATATTTGTTATAAATAATATTTTAATAATATTTTCTATGCATTTCATTTAATGTAGATCCTTTAATTTATTTAAGCATATAACTAAATGAAACTCTTGACTCTCTAAAAGTTATATCTTATAGCTGTAAAACTCTTCGATTTTAAGGGAAAGCATAGGAACATAATGTATTTACACAATAATTTGAATAACAATGAATATATTATTACTTTTAGTTAATATAATAATACTTGATTTCATAACAAAAGGTCATGAATCAAACTAGTCGACATGAAATAAATAGCTATGATAAGTTAACTCTTATGTAGATTATTTTGTAGTAAACTAGAACGAGTAATAAAGGTTTAAAAAAAATATTTCATATTAGATTGAAGTACAAAAAAATGAATGTAAGTCTACACTATTATGACAAAAGGTAAATACATTACATCAAAGAGCTTCTGAAAATACATTACAGTTAGAATGACCACATTCCACCTAACTATAGACTATTGTATTAAATAAAATGGAGCTAATATGGTGGATTAAAAGATGGACACCTTTAAACATATTTATGTCACCATGGACAATTTTTTTGATAAAAAAAATTAAAAATCTCCAATTGTTTATAGTAAAGATTAAAGGGGGAAATAAAGTTGAAACATGGTGATTTTGATAATGAAGTATTAAATATTTTGGGAGTATTTTAAGATATATATATATATATATATATAGCAAAACATTGGAGCATATTGTTAATAAGAATGAAGAAAAGTTAAAAGAACAAAAAAATAGAATGATAGAGATGGAGAATATTTTTGAACTTTAATGTCTTGTTTGCAAAACCCCTCACTTTAGATAATGGACTTATAAAAATGTACAAATTTATGGACATTATAATTGAAACTTGCATCAATTGATTGTGGCTTCTTATAACCTTGGACATGAGAGATTTTAAGTTTCTTTACCTCTTTGGGTATAGTGTTTATAGACTAATTCAATTTTCAAAATAAAATAAAATTGTTATTTATTGATTTTGTTATTAACAATATAAAGAATAACTTATTTTTCAATTAATTAATGAAATCATAAAAAATATAAAAAAAAAACTCATTTCAAGTGCACATTTTTAGATCTGTGGAATAAGTGGTAAAGGAAAAAATATAGCCGGACAATAACAAGTTATTTTTTTAGCATGGGTGAAGAAGATTGGCAAGTGCCGTGTAAACGAAGGAATGTTGTAAAGGAGGTCTCAAGTTCAAATCTCACCGACGAGAATAGACCCTATGTTACCGATTCCCCTAGTAAAAAAAAAGAAATTACTACTACCCTCTAAATAAGATAAAAAATAATATATTAGACTAATTATTAAAGATGAAAAATGAAACCATAGTGATCATAAACCATAATATTAGAGTAGGAAGCTATCATATGTCATTACAATGTCATATTATCATAAAAGTTTGTGAAAGATTTTTAAACGAAAACTAATTTTATATCTTAAATGATCTCATTTCAAACCATTTTTTTAAAGCTCAATTGAAAAAATAATTTATCAAATTGTTTTATTTTTTAAGAAAATGTTAAATAATATTCTTTAAATTTATTTTAAAAACTTTTTTATATTTTTTTTAATCTAATTTTTATAAAGTCAATTGTTTTATTTACTTAAATATATATACAAAAGGTAAAGTTATTGATGTTTATAAATTTAGTATCTATACATAAATATCTCATTTCAATAAATATCAATTGTTTTATTTACTTAAATACATATACAAGAGGTAAAGTTATTGATGTTTATAAATTTAGTATCTATACATAAATATCTCATTTCAATAAATATCTTATTATTTCTTGCAAGAAGGGAATTATTATTGGAGTAGTCTAAGGCTTCTACAATTTCGCCCAGACTACTCCATTAACCTGCACCGTTAACTCTTAAGGCTTCAGACATTCTCTATCCTTGTTTTAGCCAGCCGTTAACTCTCAAGACTTCCGACATTCTCTATCCCTCCAGCGTCCTTCATCGTGTCCCACAGTATCCCTAAAGATCTTCCGTCATGTAACCTGGATCATCTATATGCTGTGATAAACAATTATAAAAAGTCTTGTACAATATTACAGTAAGGGTGTTCATGGCTTTGAGTTGTCAAATAAAGGAGGTTCAAAATGGCCTCAGAATTATAAATACATTGCCCTCTCTACAACAAAACATGTGAGTGCCAAAAGGATTTTATGAGAGAACAAAACATGTGAGTACCAAAAGGTTTGTATGGTCGTTTCTTGGCGATAGTGTCTAATTCGTTTTGGAGAACCAGTTTATAAAGAGTCTTACAAGCATCTTGAATAAAAGAATCAGGTTTATTTGAACAAAATAACAATGGCTTAGCAATGGACTCAAATGGCCTCATGCCAATGAGGCAAAATAGCAAACAAGGGCTCAAAATAGCAATCAAGGGCTCAACAATAGACTCAAATGGACAAGGGCTGGTTGATCATCATTACCCTCAAGGGAAGTAGAGAAGACTTAGTTGTCAGTTTGTATATTGCCCTCTCCATATTTTCTCCTGTTGTCATTGAAATGTTCTATTTCCTGAACTAAAGGGAAAGAAACATATGCAATGTCTTCATTGTCATTCAAACTAAAATTCTTTAAGTTGTTTGCACAACGTAACTCTTCCCAAGCATTGGACAGAACTCCACATGTAATAAAGAAAGTTGCAATATCCTGACCAACAGTGGACCTGTAACAACATTTCTGTGAACTAGCACCAACCGAAGAAGTAGGTCAAAAACAAATTCTTGTATATGCCTTTGCTGGGATGAATCAAACTCCCATTACAAATTTATTATTTACTACAACTCCATTCAATATTTTAAAGTAAATGCCATCATTTTATCTCTTCAGAAACAAACAACAATAATACAAAGCTAAAAAATCCAACATATTTATTATTTACTACAACTCCATTTAACATTTTAAAGTAAATGCCATCATTTTAACAAACAACAGTAATACAGAGCTTACTATACTGAAAAATCCAACGTATTTATCTGGTATATTTTCTAAAATCTACTAAGTCCAATTACTTATCCTAATAGGCACGGATGTTATGACTATGAGTTGGAGCTACGCGCCAGCAGCTTGAATCAAATACATTGAAATCAACACAAAAAATACAGATAAATTTATTTGAAAACCTATTCCATAAACTCAAATTTTCTGAAAATAAAAACCCACTAAACTAAAAAAAAAGTAATCATTTACTTTCGAAGGAAAAAACTGGTAAGTCTCTAATGTTCACCTTCCAAACCTATCAAAATAGACACAAAATGGAAAGAAAAGAAACATATCAAATTGTATAGAAAACAAACATGTCTTGCAAAACCAAAATGATTTCCCGCTTGCTTCTAAGGACTTGAAATTTTAATACTGGATGTTTGCTTCAAGGGCTTGAAATTTTAATACTGGATGTGGATGCACGTGGTCTTCACACTACGCTCGCTGAATATGGTTTTACGAGCTTTGGAGGTGTTGGGAAACAACAATAACAGCTTTTTTCAGTCACTCATCACACAATTGCTCGGCTCCTTCTCTTCTCTGACTTTGAATCTTGCTTAAATTATAGTGTTATAATTACACGCAACGTGAATAAAAATCAAAACAGGCAGCAATAGTAGATCATAGAAGCATACTCGTCTATCACATTGTAAGAATAAGTTTGCAAAATATTGTATCCACGGACAGGATCCTGTGGGACCCGGTGAAGACACTCACCTAGACCAGGATGGACTGCCCAAGGCAATCCGCTCCGGTTAACGGAGTAATCTAACGCTGAGAAGAATCATCGAAGCTTTAGACTACTCCATTATTATTTCTATTGGTTTTTGGTATTCCAACCATACTAATTCCAATTTCGAAGCTTTAGACTACTCCATTATTATTTCTATTGGTTTTTGATATTCCAACCATACTAATTCTAGTTTTTTATGGTATACTTTGTCTTAAAAATCAACAAATTTTCCTAAGTTTTCAGTCTCCACTCTCTTATTGTGCAAATGCCTTTTCATTTTGCTTAAGCCTGACACCCAACAATACCTGCACCAACTGCTCTGACAGTTCTGATTGTCGAGGCTAACCCACGTGCTCACCTTCGTACCTAACAAAGATTTGTTTTAGTTTTTCCAGCTGTGTCACTGTATCCATGTGTGAGCCATGCAAAGGTTAGAGGTTATCGTCTCCATCTGTGCGAGCCATGCAAAGGTTCCAAAGGTTAACGTTATCTAATATGATCAACTCTACCTACTGTAGGCTGAGTTTTGGCTCGACTGCTTTGAAAATTCCTGGAGCACGGGAAGGGGAGTTCAAAAATATTCAAGCTGAAAATATTGTTATCAATGGCCTGCGAATTGACTTTGCTCGACTGCTTTGAAAATTCTTGGAGCATGGGAAGGGGAGTTCAAAACCATTCAAGCTGAAAATATTGTTATCAATGGTACCAAGCCTGCGAATTGACTTTGTGTGGTGTTGGAGACTGCATCTCATGTTATTTTATCTCTACGTATTACTCGTCTCTGCCTGGTTTGCTTTGCAGTTTTTCGTTTATGATTTTCGTTTGTATTTTAATTAGAAAAGTTAAGAATAACTTATACTTTGAAAACATATATTTTGATTCACATTGATCATTACATTGGAACCTTTGCCAGAGAAATTTATATTTTGGTTGCACTTTTGAACGTTAATTCTAATCACTGAAGCTATTAGAGATTTCATTAGGTGTCTTCGAGGTTCCTTTCAATACAATTCATTTAAATTTTCCTTTCAATACAATTCATGAACTGAGTGTGAACTAATTTAAATTAGCTTTCACCACCCGAAATGTTTTCGACATTGACTATGATGACATACATGACCTCTTATTTTAAGATATCTTAAATAATATATATATGAGATGAAGGAAACCTGCGTGGATTTTTTATTAAGCCAACTTTTTGGATTTCATATTGTTGATTCCATCGTTAGGGTGATCTCTCAATCCTAGAACATTCACCCTGAGGATGGACTCAACTATATAAAGTCCGAAATGTTGGCTTAATAAAAAATCCACGCAGGTTTCCTTCAACTCATATTGATCACCTGTGATGAACTCTCTCATATCTACAATCCATTCCCTCCATGGAAGGGACATGGCGGAAGACTCAATTCAGTTTGGAAATCTACTAATTAAAAGATCTAAATTATCTGCTGATCTGGTTTTTCTGAAGCAGTGTCGTGACAAGAAAATAACCCTGAGCTTTGCGAAGTGTCTCCATAATCTCAACAATTGCAGAAACAAAGATCTAAATTATCTGTTGATCTGGTTTTTCTAAAGCAGTGTCGTGACAAGAAAATAACCCCGAGCTTTGCGAAGTGTCTCCACAATCTCAACAATCGCAGAAACAAAGCAGCCTTTGAAAGACTATCTGCATCTTTGGTTAGAAACGAGGTTAAAATGGTGAGCAGTGATCTGGTAAAAATAGAGGAAAGACTCTTATGTCTCCATTTAAAACTCTCCTCGTCACTCCGTGTAGACATATGGCTAGTGCTCGATGCGATGACCTTCACAATGGCTGAAAGACTTCAACACTCCGCCGTGAACAACAAACAAGCCAAACTTGAAAACCTTTCATGCAATAATGTCTACATAGGAGAAACGGGACGTTCTTTGCAAACTTGTCTCAAACAGTACTCAACCGACATAGTCCATAATCGCATAAAAAATTCAGCCCTAAACTAACATTCGCACAACACCTCCGACCAAATTTGCATGGAGAAAGCCTCTCTAATAGCCAGAGACGAACATTATTACAAAAGAAGAGTAAGAGAAGGAGAAAGCCTAGCTAATAGCCAGAGAAGAACATTATTACAAAAGAAGAGTGAACATTATTACAAAAGAAGAGTAAGAGAATCCCTCGAGATTGAAAAGAGGGATAAAACCCTAAATAAAGATGATGGGTTTAAACTTAACGAATTGTGGAGACCCACGATTAACCAGATAAAAAGGATTTACAGATTAAAAAATTATAACCCCAGAAAAGAGCCTTAAAAATGGGGTGACTAATATGTATTTATGACAGAAAGAGATCTTTAAATTCATCATCCCAATCTTCTAGATTGAGAGATCGCGCCGAGGATGGACTCAACTATATGAAGTCTGAAACGCTGGCTTAATAAAAAATCCACTATATGAAGTCTGAAAGGTTGGCTTAATAAAAAAATCCATGCAGGTTTCCTTCATCTCATATTGATCACCTGTGATGAACTCTCTCATATCTACAAAATATATATATATATAATGTAAATCATGTTTAATTTTAAATAGAATTTTGGGATTTTTTTTCATGATTAAACTATTTTCATCTTAAATTATTCCGTTTTAAATTTTAAATTGTTTAAATTTTTATTTTTATTTTTATGATTATATTTTATTTAGTGACAATGAATTCAACCTTAAATTATTCACCCAAATTGGACATAATAAGAATATTTTAATTTAAACATCACCTTAAAACCTGAAACCCTAAGCAAATACATATGTTGGAACCAAAAGTTTAAGGTGAATCTCATAGATAGCTTTGATAGCTTCAGAAAGATGAAAGTGGTTGTTGATCACTCATTGTGTGTCATGAGTATCTTAGAAGTCGAAGAGCGTGAAATAGTACCCAGCTAATATTTTTAACATCTGGATTGTTATTTATCCCATACCTAGCTAATATTTTTAACATATGGATTGTTATTTATCCCATACCGAGCTAATATTTTTAACATATGGATTGTTATTTATCCCATATCCTATTTTTAAGATTTATTTAATCCATATTAGTCCTAGATGATTGCCATATCCTCTAAGGTAGTATCTCAAAACCAATTTTGCCACTTCGATGTGGAAAGAATCACACCATAATTTATGGAGAGAGATTCGGCAATTATATGAATTTGTGGCTACGAAATCCTTCTTTACAAAGGCAACGGAATATTCCAAGGGAGAACCAGGCTTTAAGTTAGAGATCAGAATACAAGGGCTTGGATCCTCTTTGATTGATAAGGTAAGAGCATAATGAGAAAGCCCTTCTAAAAACCAAGATTCCAAGTAGCAAGAACAATAATAGTTGTACATTAAGCATAAAAAGCACATTGTGAATGACCAAGAAAGCATAAGAAATACATGTTGTATAAATGACGAATAAAAGCAAGCTTTCACTTTATCTACCTCGTACATAAAAAGATTAAAATAAAAATATGTGTAATGGTGATATGTTACACAATCTATGAAATGATATTCTGGGAGCTTTGATTTCATCCACCTCCAGTATAAAAATTTAGAATAAAATCATTTGTAATGGTGAAATGATACTCGTAATATAATTTATAGTGGTAAAACCTACACACTAACAAAGATGATAAAGTAAAATATAACAAAGATGATAGAGTAAAATATAGTCATATTTTTGTGAAAAGAACAATTAACCACAAAGTTCTAAACCCTAAAAAGGGTTTTGGAAAATCCTTTTCATAATAGACTACCTTATCTTGTTGATACGAAGACAAAGGTGCCACCCCGTATAATATTTTTTAGGTCATGAAAAGGTCAGCATCGTATCGATAAATTCGTAGTCATTGAAGCATCCTCTCGAGTCTGAAGGTTTAGAGGCCCACCAATTCTTTTCTCCGGAGTATGTTAAATTTGGTTCTTGTCACTCAAGAATACGTGCTTCGTACACGTTGCTTAAAAGTTTTACTTGAAATTTCTATAATATTTTGGGAAGATCGAAAGAAAAACAAAGAGCAATGTTGCATATTCTCTGTTTTTATGATTGTAACACTTTGAGCAAGTTTAAGTTTTATTTTTTTGGATTGTAATATTCTTTTCAACAAAAGAATGTTTGTTAGTAAGTTTGGATTCTAAAACTTAGAGTAAGTGTAAGTTTAAGTTTGGATTCTAAAACTTAGAGTAAGTTTAAGTTTATTTTTTTGGACTGCAATATTTTTTGTAACAAAAAAACATTTATTCAAAATATGAATAACTCTACAGAATAAGTGCCTAAACAGAAAGAGCTATGTCTACAAAAGCATAGCCTCCATATGCAACGTGGTAAAAAATTGGAGCTTCTTCACCACCAAGAACATATACTGACAAACATAACAAAAATGACTGAGTCAACCAACAAATAAAAGACCCTTTGAGAAATGAATGCTCAATGCCTCCATTGAAAAAGCATATTCAATAATCAATACCTTCTCAAATCTTTGCTTTCTCAGCAAGAGACAACAAAAGTCCTGAATTTTTTCAAAACACTACGTAATTTTAATTTTAAAAATATTATATAAACATGTTTTGTAAAAACTGAGTATTCAAAAGCTAAGATGTCAACATATCCACTTTCAAAAATAAATAATATTGCCAAGTTATAATATTTATGTAATTTTAATTTTAAAAATATTATATAAATATGTTTTGTAAATATGGTAATATATATTTCAAACATGCACGCACGCAGCTAACGTAATATATATTTCAAACACGCTACCAATATATCAAGGTGCACTGACAAGAAAAGGGTGCTGGCATACGCTACACTGAACTGTTTCTGTCCCAGAGCTTGGCACTTGAACTGTGCAAGTAGGACAAGCAACTTCTCGCATCGGTTAACCCGTTCCATCAGAAATAGAAATAGACTGACCAGACCAGAGTGGAGATGAGCCACTACCAGGATCTGCAGGGTTTCCCTTGCGATTTCTCCCCATTTCTTCCATGAGCCTTTTCGCAAGATCATCATGACTCCTTTGTGCCGTGGCCTTGCTGCTTGTCTCCTTCGGACTAGTCAACAACCTTTGTGTAACTTCTGCCAAGCATCTGTCACAGACTCGAACTGGTTGAGCATCCTTGTCAGCGGTAAGTGCAGCCCTTCCTTGTGTACACTTGTCACAAAAAATATCACCACAGTTTCTACAATGATGCCTTCGGCAAAATACCCCAAAATCTGTCCCACATCCTTTACAACTTGCCACGGCTTCGTCGGGCACCCAATGCTGTTTTTCTTCTGCAGGTCTTTTCAATGTCACCCAGTCTGCAAGTGGTATTCTCCTTTTCTCTGTGAGCTGGTCAGATGATTTGTTTGTGTCACTATTTTTGTCATCAACCATTTCTCGAAGCTGAAAGCAAGCAGCTGCCACTGTGTCGAGAATTTTACTTGTTGTATAGCGGTTTGATTGTAACCATATCCGCCTTGGCTCAAGGTCGACCGAACTTTTTGCCCAGAAAGTATACACTGAAGGATCAGTCACCTCCCATTTTGTAATCGTGTCAAGTGGATAGATTCTTAATGTTCTATTTGTGCTTGGATCCAACATCCGAAGTCCATCCAGACCAATCTGGCAAAGCACATCCAAAGCAGTCTGAGAACCCAAATCTGGAACTATCTTCACCTTGAATTTGTGCACACCGTTTCCTCCATCCTGCGTTTCAGCCTTTGGAACAGCCTCCGTAATCTTTGTCAAATTCCCATAATCATCAAAGGCTGCCAGGGGTTTCGAACCCGCAGCTGTACCTGTGCCACGGGCACCATATGGCTCACCTCGTCCGCCATCGTAGGCATAAACTTCACAACCAAAACCACCATCGTCAACATCAAAACTGCTCCTGTCGTAACCTGGATCTTTTCCAACGGGGGTTTCGTAGTATTTCTGATCGAACGCAGAAGGGTACTGAAAGGAATCGCGATTTTCATACCCTCTATGGTCGGTATAAGCAACCCCCTGGTCATATGCAGGGGCAGTGGGGTTACTACTGTAGAGATAGTTAGCAATAGCATTAGGAGATATTACGGGCGATTGGGGTGCGAATTGCGAAGCAGTTGGGGGTGGGTGTTGAGAACATGGGTTTGGATAACTGGCTGGGATAGTCTGGGGCGGATTGTAGCTATAATTAGACAGATCGGAACCATGGGTAGGGGCTACAGCCGGTGGATAATAAGCAGGGGCTGCTGCTTCTCCATAGGGAGGGGCTGAAGGCCAATTATATGATGGGTTGTTATGGTTGGGTTGTTCTGTGGGATAATAGCTGTTCGCTGGATAATGCATCCTTCCAAATTCACACTGATTCGATTGAAATTAAAATTCAATTCAATGATTAACCTACCGAGCAATTGGAGACAGGATTTGGTCGCAGAGCTCAATTCAATGATTAACCTACCAAGCAATTGGAGACAGGATTGGATCGCAGAGCTCGAAACCAGAGAAATAGATAGATTCTGCCGTCTCTGTTAAGTTAAAAACAATTCAAACTTCGATCCTACGACAATTTTATTGAATTTCGTTCTCAGAGAGATCAGTTTCACGATATCGAACTTATTTTTATTGTGAGAACAATCGATCGATGGATGGATGTATGTTCCGGGAAATCCATTGATATAATCATTTAGAGATTGACTTATTTGCACTACCATTTGCACCGATCGGATGTGACCGCTCATAAGAGCCAAGTCGTTCTATCGGTGCAAATGGTCGGTTAAGTAGTTTACTCCATCATTTAGTAATTGTTATATTTTTTATTATTATTAAAAATGTGTTGGTTGTTCGGTTAAGTAGTTTACTCCATCATTTAGTAATTGTTATATTTTTTTTTATTATTAAAAGGGTGTTGGTTGTTTTCAACCAATGTTTGGGGCCTGCATTGGCTTTTGGAGTGGGCAATCATTCTCATTGGCTTTTCGACCAATGTTTCCCTTGGAACAAAGATCTTGGTCTTTATAAGCGAGTGGTCTCAACAGGGCACTTTTTGACTTCTTTTTCTGCTGTTTTTTACCACTGGTCACGAATCTTCACTGGATGTACAAAAATTTCAAAAACATTGCTAAATCTTATAGAGTGTGAGTATGAGGGTTATCCGATTAATTGATTTTATTTGTGAGATTAAAATTGCTCAACAAACAACATAAATTACAGATTTTATGGATTAAATTCACCCAATTTCCACAAAAAATCTACGTGAAAAGTTAAAAAGTGCCCTCGCTAGACAGCTCCCTTTATCAGTGGGAAATAGAAAGCAATCACCGGATTCACTCTGCCATAAATCAGGTGGATAGTGATGGTTGTAGCCTCGTATCATAAATTCCACTGCTGTTGGGTTGGATCTAGAGGAATATTCAGCCACCCCAAAAATCTTGGTGTTTATTGAAGCAAGTCTCAGTACCCATCTTAAAAATTCCTTGCTCCTTGTTATGGAATTCGGTGGTGTTGGTTTAGTTTGAGTGGTGCTCCTTGAACATAATGACAATGCATTTACTCTTTGAACAATTAGGCTACAAATTTTGTTAATACAAATGCTAATTGTTGTTGTTAAAAAAAACTATTTATTAAGGGGCTTAGGATAGGACCCTAACACGCCCTCCCCCTTAAAAAATAGAATTGTCCTTAAGACTCTTTAAGGCTAGAGATCATTTGGAAATTGTTGAAGTATATGTGATGGTTCCCATGTATCTTTTTCAAGATGGGTATATTTCCATTGGATCAAGGCCTCTCGGATGATGTGATGACAGAGACAACATTCCCTTTTGATGAGGATGTACTTAGGCTCTAACCAAATGGAATATTCTTCATCCAATTATGGAAGGCTAGTTTGAATATGATATTGATGGCCAACTACTCTCTTTCAGCAAGAAACATGAAAGATGGAATGAACCTTGGAGTGGCTAGGTAACTCTAGTTTGTAAGCCACAAGGCCCACACATTTCAGGATATTATAGGGCTCATAAAACTTGGGGGGGGTGGGGGGTGGCGGGGATTTTTGGTGGCAATGGGCCTTAAGAGAGGTCTACTGATCCAGATGGATATCGGTGTCCACCCACCTATTCCACTAGCTCAAAACAATTATCCATTGTGGCAATTTTATAGTATTTTTTCTACGGTTTTTCGGGTCCCAAAGTTTCAGGGCCGTTTTGAGGCCCTAAATGACGTTTTTTGGAGATTCAAGGGTCCTCATGATTGCCAATGACATGCATTTTTTCTTTGTCAATCTATGTAAAGACCGAATGGACCTTTCCAATGGGCTGTTGAACACCCAAATCGGATCGTATGCAAAATTTATGACCTTGAGAAGTTGACTGTTCAACTAACCACCTTGGGGCCACAAACTTTATGGTGGTTCATCTTCTAGGGTTATGGTTGGACCTTTAGGGTTCTCACCCTCATGCTTATTATAAATGGGCCCTTATGGCCAAATTTTTTATTCATCTTGGCACAAATAAGCGTAGCATGCACATCTCTTCTCAAAGATAGATACCACCATTCTAGCTACTTTATTGTACAATTTGTTCTATTTTCGCCATTTAATAGAATAGGCGTTTATTGTATCTCTGTGTTCCTTGCAATATGTATGTGTTTATGATTTAATATATGTTATTTCATTTTGGTGTCACATAAATCTGGATTAGTGGTATCATATCTATCTTTTCTTTGATTGTCTCTGAGTGCATATCTCCAACAAGGTCAGGGTATAAAGAGTTGGTTCTCGAACTAGTTTCACTTGGTGAAGATCACTCTCACCACCCCAAAAGACCTCCCATGTCGGAAGAAAAAAGAGACGATGGATCAGGAGATCCTATCAAATCATTGCTCGAGGAATCCCTCACCTAACAAAGGAATGAGATGATGGATAATTTTGCTCGGATCCTTTAACAAATGCCGACAGCAGTAGATGCACCTTCAATGAGCAGTCGTTTTGGAGATACAACTCCCTTCAAGGTACAATTTAACTTTGATATTCCTTTATTTGAAGGCCATATCGATGCCGATACTCAAGATAAATGGTTGAATGTTCTCGAAGGGTATTTT
Source organism: Pseudotsuga menziesii (assembly GCA_001517045.1). Taxonomy (NCBI): domain Eukaryota; kingdom Viridiplantae; phylum Streptophyta; class Pinopsida; order Pinales; family Pinaceae; genus Pseudotsuga; species Pseudotsuga menziesii. The sequence continues at coordinate 19,305 of LPNX010435100.1, forward strand.
TTTTTCCACAATATTTTCAAAACGAAAAAGATCACCTTTACACTCCTCGAGGCCGTCCCCCATGTCAAAAATTGGTGGGATACTTATTGTGAGGAAAACTCATCGGATGAGTTGGAATGTTTGAGGCCAATCCCTCTTGGACCTCTTTCATAGATGTCGTTAAGGAACAGTATTACTCCATGGGAAACTATGATGACCAGTACACAAAATGGACCATTATGTATTAAGAGAGGGACGAGAGAGTGTCAGAGTACACCAACAATTTTCATACCTTGCGTACAAAGCTAGGTATCAAGGACTGTGAGCGAAACTTGGTACTGAAATATTGTAGTGTCCTACATCGATACATAGGACCATCGATGGACTTCCTAATGATTTCCATTGATTATGATTAAATAAATCATTTGACGGTCCAATTGATTTACATGTTTGGTAACATATACATACATATATATTTTATTAGTGGTTGAACCTAAAGGAGATGTGATTAACGTACTTAATATTATTTATTCAACCGACACGATACAATTATTAGACTTCAAATTACAAACTAAGACATTATTGTCGAATTGGATTCGTTAGGTAAACAATTAAGATAGATATTATCCAAAATTCTCAAAATTCACAAACTATAATGTTTTATTTTAAGACACTTAATACAAACAGTGAGTGGAACAAGCATTAATTAAATCAATCAAGAGATCTTACCTAGAAAAAAATAAATGTTTTCAATCAAACCAATAAGACCAACTTCAATATTCTTGAGCAACACGAGATAAAGAAAATGTAAGAACTATATTTAATTATTATTTTATTTTTGATTAATGGGATATAATTAATGATTTTGGGTCCCGATAAATGAGTTAGAGGGAACTGGAGTAAGAATGAAGGAAGGAGGAGGGAAAATGGGTATTAAGGCAAGGTATGACAAAAGAGAGGGGGTCTGGTTCTCTTTTTGGGGAAAGAATATGACTTAGGATTTTGGATGAGGAGAAGGGAGGAAAACCAAGGAGGGGGTTAACTCGGGGATTTGAGGTGGAAAACTCAGAAGACAGGAAAATGGATCTGGAAGTAAGAGAGGCTTCTATTCGTATTATCTGAGTGTGGGATCGGGGGTTAGGAAACCAATTGGTTTCCTAAGGCCAGTGCGATAAGCTAGTCGGCAGGGTTGTTTGTTGGTTTAGTTAATAAGTTTGGTGATAACAAGCTACAAGAGAAGGATACGAGAACTACAAAAAATCTATACAAACTACGAAATCCCGGTATTCTTCAAGCATTAACTTAGATTTTCTTTTAAATTTCATATGAAATAGAAATATGTTATTTTTTTCTAAATTTTGTTTTATTCTATTAGTATGGTGCACAAATTATTTTTCAAAATTTATTCTATTAATATGTTGCACAAATTATTTTTCATTAAAATACAATAGAAATAAGCACACAAAGAATGTTGTACACATTCCATTATATTATAATAGAGGCTTTAATTGAGACTCATTACATCAAAAGTAGAAATGATAAATTTAGTGGATTCTCTTGGTGGAGGACCATTACATCATTCTTCTAGTTCCACACTATAGAGTTTTTCGCCTTTGACAGTCTAATTCGTTTGAATCCCATTATGTAATTTTCCCACTCACTTATCTATTGACCTTGTAACTCAAGATCTTCATAAGTGAGCCAGTACAGAGGGCCCAAATCCATATCAATGTATTTACAAATGTGAGTTATATTTTCAAACCCCTTTTTTGCTAAGAAATTTATAAGTAAGCTAGATAACTTATAACTTTCTTCCCCACTTACAAAAGTGTCAATGCCATTTCTGATTGCATCGCCCCTTCCTAATTTCCATAATATCCACATCCCAATCCAAGGATAATGTTTAATGAAGCTTCTCCAACTAATTGAACTTTCAAATTTCATGTCATCTCTCATCCATTCTTCAATATAAGCCTTTTTTATATATTTAGTTTTCAATATTTCACTCCAAAGTCCCTTTCCAAAACTACCTTGCCATAAACTCTTTAGTTTTCAATATTTCACTCCAAAGTCCCTTTCCAAAACTACCTTGCCATAAACTCTTTAGTTTTCAATATTTCACCCAAAGTCCTTTTCCAAAACTACCTTGCCATAAACTCTTTGGTTTTGTATCATTATTAATGATATTGTTAAGGTTCATAGCTCCCTCCAAATAAATCAAAGAAAAGTTTACTCATAGAACCACTACAATATTTGTATACATGCTTCGGGCAGGTATATTGCAATCAATTCTTAGTCGACTTGAGTTGACATCCAATTAATCTGTGTTGCTAAAAAAATTGCGCATAGTTTTATGAAGTTTCATAGAAATTATTATATTAAACTAAATAATTAAAAAAAATAAAAATAAATAATTTTTATTTGTTTAAAATATAAATTTGTGTTTTCTATTGTTTTCTATTGTTTTCTATTGGATCACAGCTTTGACATGACAATTTTTACCTAGGTTTAATTTCATTGATTAGAAATAAAAAATTATTTAAAAAATAAAAATAAAAACATATATGTATTTTCCATTTGTCTTGTTGTTTCGTTGACTATGCTGCTAGTGTTTCTAATATTTCCACCTAGTCTTTGTTGCGAGTCTTTCAAAAAATTGCCACCTAGTCAGACAAGTCTAAGGAAGAAATGATTGCTCTGTTGATAGTCTTTTTAACATTGCCACCTTGTCATGCATGCCAAGTTGAGGAGGAATTAGTAAATCATTATGCTTATTGAGAAGACTAATATCTCACACTTTGTATTTTTCTTGTTGGGCTTGAGAGATGAACCGTGAAAATGTTATGTTGCATCCACATAACGAAGAATTGGAATTTGCTGAGGAAAAAACCATTGAGCAACAACGAACTCATAGTAGAATATGACCTCTACAAATTCGATAACATAGAATTGTCATCTTCTAAGGCAAGAATCCTCGACGTGATCATTACTGCCCAGCTAAGGCAAAAACCATCTACTTGCATTGTCTAACAACAAAATTGCTACAGAATACAACCCCGACAAAGTCGAACCATCTATAGTATTCTCCAACCTATTCAACATTGCTCTAGGAGAAGGAAACAAACAAAATCCCGCTGATATATTCAAACCGATTCGAAATTCAGTCTGGCCTAATATCAAGGCCGATGACATGCATGAATACAATAGGGGTATAACATGAGAGAAGATCTAGGACCTTGTCATAAAAGTTGAATTTGATGTTGAAGGATATGCGGTTACTCCAGTTATTAGGTGGTTATTAGTTAGCAAATTCAATTACTCTTCCAAATCACTATAGCTAGATCTTGTTTGTTTAAATTTTTTTTATCATTCTATTTTTAGTTTAAAGCTTGTACGCAACTTTAGTGAAAGGCATCTTGTATAGCAGTTTCCTTTGTTTATATACTTGATGTTGAATTAACCTCCAATTTTTTTGTTACTACAATATCGATTTAACCTAGGAAACTTGTGATTTGAGTATAGACATTAAGTACATTGACTAAAAGACACACATAAAACTAGCACTTAGTGCATAAGATAGTTTTTAAGCTATTCTAGTACTTATCAATTAGAGATGCACTAATACAATTTGTATTTCTTTAATCTATAGTG
>LPNX010435105.1:2824-42256 GCA_001517045.1 Pseudotsuga menziesii
ACACATCCATATGTGCCCCCTTACCACTAGCACCCCCTAACCTATCTCTCTAACACACACACACATCCCTATGTCTCCCCTTACCACTAACACCCCCTAACCTATCTCTCTCTCTCACACACACACACATCCTCATGTTTCCCCTTATTACTAACACCCCTTAACCTATCTTTTTCTCACACACACATCCCTTTAGTTGTAAATAAATATAGTTATGTTGAAGAGAGGGGGGGTGTTAAGGCGCAAAGACTAAGGGAGTGCTCCTTAATTCCCCCTAAACCTTGAATGATCCCTTAGCCATGCAACTACCTTCTTAAATGCTCCAAAATTCTATTAGAGTAAAATGTGCACTCGTTTTATGTGGTAAAAATGCACCCTCATTTCTGTTAACAATAACGCATGCGGTTTTTGTCTCAGTATAAACAATAGCAGTCCATGTCCGAGAAACACTCTAACACATTTCACATAGGTTTGATAGTCTGTGTGCAATTTCAGGTTGCAGACAATACATGAACATTCTCTTATACACCATATTATCACACAATATTGTTTTTGACATCAAGCATATCCACCACAAGTTTCTAACTATTGCTTGGAGCATGGTATACATTGAGGCGTAAGAAATAAAGAATTAATTGAGCACGAAAGAAACTATTAATTGAGAAAGGAGCACCATAGAGCATCTCCGCCATTATTTTTCTTGCAATTGAGGAGCTAGCAAAGGCAACATTAACTTGGTCATTGTGGTGGAGTATATAGACACAATTTAACAAGAAACAAACCAAGATTAGAGAATTTCCCATTGAGGAGCACCATAGAGCATCTCCACTATTGTTTTTCTTGCAATTGAGGAGATAGAAAAGGAAACATTAACTTAGTCATTGTGGTGGAGAATGTAGACACAATTGAGCAAGAAAAAAACCAAGCTTGGGGAATTTCCCATTGAGGAGCACCATAGAGCATCTCTACCATTATTTTTCTTGCAATTGAGGAGCTAGCAAAGGCAATATTCTTCCCAATATTCCCCCTAAATTGAGTATATAGACACAATTGAGAAAGAAAGAAACCAAGATTGGGTAGTCTCCCATTGAAGAGTACCATTGAGGAGCAGGAAAAGGAAACCATATATATCATTGATCATTGTGGTTATGGTAAAATCATGCAATTGACCAAGAAAATCAGCAAGGAAGAGGATACCCAATGAAATCCTTGAAGAAGTTAGAGGGAAGAAAATAAATGGCATGACCAATCGAAGACACTCTATGGACACTCAACCAATTCCGCTTGTTGAGGATGCCACTGTTCTTCCTACCAATCCACATCAAGAAAGACAAAATCATTCACTCGAGGGGTCTTCGGTCTCCATATCAGTATAAGAACAAGCACTGCATGGCACTAATCAATGAGTAAAACGTATGTGCATATCAAGGCCACCTGAAACCTTTGCATATTTAATTGAATGTGGGTATACAAGTGACGAAGTTAGAGAGACGTTGAATTCCGAACATATGCTTGAAGAAGACAATATTGTTGTTCAGACCACCTAGGAGGATTTCTAATTTCCACCGTCTGATCGTGAAGGACATGAAGCTCATGTTCAAATGCCAGACTGACCGAGTGATATGGTACAGGGTGCAGTTCCAACCTCCCTACCTCCATTAGAAACTTCACGTCAACGAACTCCAAAATGTATACAGATCAATGAAAGTCTCATCGGTTCGCTTGGAGGTACGTTGTCTAAACACTGTATTTCATATCAATATCAACATATACTTGTCAACTATTTTGATTCTAAATATGATGGAAATAAATGTAGATTATTTATATCGTTGTTAAAATCTAGTTGTATGACAGTTGTTAGGAGAAAATTAAGGATAAAAATGATAAACATTTCTGAACCAAGTTCTCATGTTGTCAGAAGTTTAGTAGATGCATTTAGTACTATTGGAAAGAAATATAGTTCAAAGGATTGCAATGAAACTCATCGTGTGTTGTCGCAATTGATCATGAACAAAAGCACTAGGGCCCTTCGCCTTCTTAAGTCAACATCCAAACTTGTAGGATTGGATATCAAAGCACTTTGTAGGTATTGTTATAGAAGAGAACAACTTGACTCTGGTGAAATAGGTGTCTGGTCCTTCGTTGGCAGGTTTCCACGCTCCGATATGAAGCTCATTGATGTGGTAAAGGCACTGGTGCAGGAGTTTTGGCGTGACAATAGTATACCTTCATCCAACCAAAAATATGTACTAAAATTCAGAAGGGGTTCAAGGGATTCTCTTATCATGAATACAGGTTCAAGGGATTCTCTCAAAAACTTATTAGGAATAATAATCAGATTAGATTGGAAGAGCATGCCCAAGCCTTTCCTTGGCTTGGGTCCTTATAGACAATATTTAGAGAAAAGTTCAGTTAAACTTCAGTTAGGTCAAGAAACTATTATCTTCTTGAAAGTAATATTTAATTGATTTATGTGAAGTAAATAATTTATTATAATTATCTTAGGAACTCTTTTACTAGTTCCTAATTTGACTCTTTTAAGATTAAATATTTATTTAATTACTTTTAATAAACAATAACATATAGATTCTTTATTAATCATTATAGTTATTATTATTTCCTTATATGTAATATATGTGCTTACCATTTTATTCATAACATATATAAAGTATATATATACATACATATATATAGTATTTTTAATATTTATTTAGGCATCATACAGCATGATCCCAATTACATGGTGCTTTCATTAGCTTATAATTATTTCTTTTATCATTGCCTTTGGGAAGGGTTGGTTAACTAAGTTAGGGAGGTCTAAACCTCCTTGCATTGGATTACCTGGATTAACTTGGATTACCTTGGATTACCAGTACTTGATGAGAATTAGAAATTAAAATTTTCATTTAATCAACTTAAAAATAAGTAAGATAAGGTCAGTGTTTTTTAGAGTCATTTTCACTCAACACAATTAATTTCCAGTAAATCCTAGCGCTATTTAGACCCCAAGCTCAATGCTAAAAACTGGGAGTTACACTTAGTGTAATTCCAAATCTCTCGCTCAACATTAATGCTAAGATGTACTTATATAATACACCTAGGGATACAATGGCCAAGGATCTGATGTTCCAAAGCTTATGCTCAACATCAATTTGCAATGCTCCACGACTTATGCCCAATATACAATATAAACACCAAAGTAACTCATGTGGAATGGGACTCATTAAAAGTATTCTATTACAAGTTTTTTATGTTATGCAAATTGTAGGAAATAATTGTTATAAATCTACTTTAGATGCAATTACATTGGATGAATAACATATTTTTCTTCTACTAGTTCCACATAAGATAGAGGTCTACAGTAGCATTATCATACTGATGTTTTTTATGTTTTTATGTGTAATAAAATACAGTTGTTATTATCCAAAATATTTATGGTTATTACACTATTAATTAGGTATTTTACTTTGTAAAAGCTTTGATCTTGACTCCTATATATGCAACAACCTGAATTATACTTCTATAGGCTCAAACTCATTTCTTTTGACAACCCCTCTAGGAAACTATGAGTGCAGTGAACTACTGCATTCTATTAACTTATGATAGTCTTCACGTGATATTTTAAGTTAAACCAAAATTCTGCACTTGAATCTCGGTATCCGAGCCTACGACTCTTTTTTTGTTAAACCCACATAAATACATCATAGCTAATTTCTATATATATTGGATACAAAAATTAGGGGTAATAAAATAAAGTTGAAAAATGTTGATAACGAGATTGATTGCTTACACTCAATGAATAAGTGTACAGATCAGCAAAGATATTCCCAAACCCTAACACTCTTGTTACAGTAGAAACCCTGTGAATAATGATAAGACTTTCAACCTTGCAAGCCAGTTTTGGGGCCCTGTTCTTAAAAAACTACAGGGTAAAACAATGATTACGCCGAAGGTGTATATATCTTAGATTTTTGGGGTGGACTACCATCTATGATTTTTCATCTACCAATGAGAATAAGAGAAGTGTACTATCCATATTGATTCTATGGGCGTTGTCCCAGATTAAACTAGAATGAGACAACTGTACTGTCGAGATTGATTCTATGGGTGTCATCCAAAATTAATAATTAATAATTTCAAAAAAAAAATTAGCTTAGTTGACATGTGATAAGTAAAGTTAGTGATAGTTGTAAAAATTAAAATTAATCTTTAACTATTCGATTTTTAGATACAACTATGAGCTTAACTTCATAGATTATTAGATACAACTATTACCTTAACTCCAATGATTCTAGAACTATTAGCTTAACTTCAACTCTAATCACAGTGACATTAGCTTAACTATTAGATACAACTATTAGCTTAACTCCAATTATTCTACGACTATTAGCTTAACTTCAACTCTGATCACTTAAGTCTTAGTCCAAGAGCATTTGCAATCTACGAGTCTAGCTAATGTGTAGTCATGTAAGAGTCAAACTCCTAATAAAATAGTCAAACTTCTAATAAAATTCTAATAAAATTCTAATAATGAAACTTCTATTAAACTTCTATTAGAGTTTAACCTACCTTCAATAATAGGTTTTATGAAGTACATGCATTTAAGACGATGCAGACACACTATAACTTATGCATACGATGAAGGTAGGGTAGGAAAATCCAAGTATTTAATATGCTTCAGAACTTTTATAACTTAAGCATACGATGGAGGTAGGGTAATAAACCATGCATTTACTATGTTCTATACTTCTTAATTTAGGAATAGCCTCAAGGCGAGTAGCCTAGATTAAAATATTGGATTACTTCGGACTATGGGTACTTATGGGTATAGAGAGAATGCCCTTTTGGTATAAGGGGCTTATAAACCTTGGCCACTTTTGTAGGATGGTAAACGATCATGTTCAGTGGAAGAAAAAATTTACCATAGGTCCTTAGTGGAGTTTTTCTCGGTAGATCTCACTCCCTCTTATAGGAATTGTAAAGAGTCAAGATGTTAAATTTAAAAGACAAATTTCTTGAAAGAATGTAAACATAGATAGGTCAGAAGAAACCCTAGGGAAACATTAGGCGATGGATTTTTTTGAAACCCTAGCACTGTGTCTGTTATGGTCTATGTGGCTGAAATTTTATTAATCCGCGGTGTTTGATGTAGGATTTCAGTCTTTTAGTGTTGGGTTTTGGATTTGTGTTTGCTTTTGTGTGATCAAGTGGCGTGGTTTTTCTGGTATTGTTTTTCTTTTCCTTATCTATTACTGGTTTGCCTCTGGCGGGTCTCTGATTTTTCGGGGGTTGGTGTTGCTCTTCCTATTTCTTGTGTTGTTATTGTTTTTCATCATCGTTCCTAGGGTAAATGCCCTTTGTATTTCTCAATGATATGAGACCATGTGACTTTCACATGGTGTTAGTGTCATGATTGTCGGTAGTATCAGTCCTATTATTTTTTATTGACTTCTCAGACATTCTTGTCTATCTTCCTAGGGTTTGTGGTTCGTTATTCTCTTTGGTTATCTTTTCTCTTTAGGTATTATAGGAGTTAAGTCTGTAATTATTTACAGATCTAATACCAATATGTAGTCAAAAAGCAGGAATTTTCTGTGAGGGTTTTCGTCTTCTTTGTTTTTTCTTGTGGCATATTTTCTTCTGTTAGTGGTCAGTGTGGTGGGGATTTTTTGGGGGCCTCTTCTGTGGTGGTTTGTAGGATGGGGCCTCTTTCGACTCACCCATTGGGTTATTGGACTAACCATAAGGTTCCAATCCACTGTTTGAAGTGGGTTTTTGCACATGTCAAAGTTCTTCCTGAAGGTGGTAAAGCTTCTCTTACGAATGTTTCACACCTGGCGGTACATAGACATCCAGTCTCTCATGTGGGTTGCAGTCGTGCATTCTTGGACTCTCATATGTCCAAAGCGGCTCCCAACAAGGTGGTGCATCTAGATTTTGAGAAGGTTAAACCTAGGCGTCCAGTCTGCATGTTGGGTGGTGGTGTTACAATTGATATGGTCTCTGCTATGTCTCAGCGGGAACTCATTGGAATATTTGAGTATGTGTGGCCGCCCAAACCTACTATCTTAGCCTGGGTTAGGAATGTATGGAACCCCCTGCTAAAATAAATTCTGAAGGTTGTGACTCTAGTTAATGGGTGGGTTTTGTTTCATTTTTTATGAGCTGAGGACAGGGTTGTCATTGAATCTCAGGACTAGATATTGGGGGTTAGATCTCCCATTTTGATTTGATGTCATGTGGGTTTTGACCCTCGTATGGATCATCCAGTGCATCATAATTTATGTGTTATGTTGTCGCATTTCCCGATTCAATGTTGGTTGCTCCATGGTTTTATGAAAAAGGAAAACTCGCTTGGAAATTTCATTTTAATGGAGGATGAAGATATTCTTGGTGGCGAGCGTTCTACTCCTCGTATGCTTGTAGATCTTGTTGTCTATGAGGGTATTCCTATGGAACTCAAAATTATTTGGGAGATAGGGTCTATTATCTAGAAGTTAGAGTACTAGAAAGTGGCATTTCATTGTCATCATTGTTGAGAAATGGGGCACTATAAGGATTCTTGTCATTTTTGGGGTGTCTCCTATGTTGGTAGGTCTTTTGTTCACTCTGATGTGGAGATCATGCAATTTCACAAAGAAATTTGTTTTCTGCTTCCCCTGGATAGGGAAATAGCTAAGGAATTTATGGGTAAGTTCAGTTCAAATATCCCACCTCTTTTGAAATTTCTTAGCGCTATTGAAGTTTTAGAGACTATTTCAGTGGTGGAGGAGGATCTTATGGTTTCTAGTGATAAGATTAGTCATGTGGGGTTAAAGGATGTTTCTTCCCTAGTCATGGGTGGTACTTCTAATGAGGGGTGTCTGGTGGTTTCTTCGTTTGCTGGGGCTTCTACTGACTGTGAGGTTTGGGTGACAATTTGTTTTGTTAGGTTGACTTCCCTCCACTCACATATGCTTCATTGACTGGTTTAAATATTTCTCTATCTTCTTCTCTGGTTAGGGATGTGTTGTTGTCTTGTGCCTCTCCTCTATCATTGGATAGATGCTTTGGTTATGCTGGTGAGGGTGGGCCTTTATCTGGTTCCTCTCTTCCATTTATGTTTACTCCTAACCCTATCTATGCTCTGGTGGACTCTCTGGGTGCTGAAATTATTCCATTTCCACAAGCTCATACTGGTTTTGTTATTGTTCATAAATCCAAGAATGCGAGTAAGGGGGTAATGCGTGGTCTTAAAGATGCTATCCGTGAACAGTCTATTGAAACCTATGGTGTTGTTCCTCCCTCTAATTGTGTTAATTCTGATGCAGTTTCTTCACTATCTCCTAGTGCACTTAGAGCATGTGTGGCCCCTGTTGAAGGTTTAAAATGAATTTGCTCTCCTTCAATATTTAGGGGCGGGTTGGGGGCCCAAAACGTACTGCATTCAAACATCTGCTTGATTCTCTGTGTCCGATGGTGGTTTTCTTACAAGAAACTATGTCCTTAGGCTCAGATGCTTGTTCTTTCTTTCTGCGGCTGTGGCCTGGTTGGTTGGTCAGTGCCTTGGATTCGTGTGGTAATTATAGCGAGCGTTGGTGGCCTGGAACCCTTTAATGGTTGACCATAGGGCCTTTCATACTTGTGCAGGTTTAATTCTTAAAGGGAGATTGAAGGGGTTTGGGCCATGGGTTCACTTGTTAAATATTTATTACCCATACTCTCTTCGTGGTCCATTCTGGGAAAGAATTCAGGTGTCGGGTCTCCTTGCTCTTCCAAATCTTATTTTGGCAGGGGATCTTAATTTCACTTGGTCTGCTGAGGAGGTTTGGGGTTCTGGGCATTAATATGATCCTCTTTCTAAGTTTTTTTATGACTTATTTGATAATGCTAATTTGGTGGATATTTCTCTGGTGGTTTTGTTGCCGGCTTGGTTGAATGGGCGGTGTGGTTCCGCGGGTATTGCTAAAAGAATTGACTGCTTATTTTTTTTTATTCTTTGTGTGATGAATTTGGTTGTTTTCACAGTTGGAACTACTCTACTGGCTCTTTTGACCAGAAAGGTATTGTTTTATAGATTGATTTTGAAAATGTGAAAGACTCAATTTCCTTTTAATTTCAATTTTTTATGGCTGCAGGTAGACGACTCTAATGTTCTGAATAAATCACAGTGGGATAAGTTGCAATATAAGGTTCCTTTACATTTCTCTCCTTTGAAGGATCTTCTATTAAAAGTGGAGAAGCTTCACCCTTTGTTTAGGACTTGGAAGATGGAAGCTAAGAAAAAGGATGATGTGTTGCTTATCTCTATCGAAAATGATATTCTCCTAGTTGAGAATGTGCTGGGAATTGATCTTTTCTGTCTGGTTTGCACTGAGAGAATAAAGGGTTTGTATTCTTAGAAGCAATTGATTTTGAGGAAAAAATAAGAAAACATCATACTAAAGAGTCAGGTTGTGTGGCTGGAAGCTAGGGATGAGAATTCTAAGTATTTCCATCAGTTTTCTAATCAGCGACAAATCACTAATGCTATCTGGGAATCTACGGATGATCAAGGTAATCTTGTTGTTGATCAGGATTCGATCAAGGATGGTGTTGTTTCTCTTTTTTCCAATCTTTATCGAGATCCCAAGCCTAATAATATCTCGAATCAGATTGTCGTTCAAAAAAAATTTCCATGATTGGTGGCCCTATTGGTGTGTTGGAGGTTGAGAGATCTTTGAAATATTTTTACAAGGATAAAAGTTGGGTCCTGGCAGTTGGTATATGGATTTATATTTACAGTTTTTTGATATCATGGGTATGGAACTTGGGGCTACTATTGAGGAGACCAAGGTGACGGGTAATAATATTGAGAATCTCCATACGACCATTCTTACTTTGGTACCTAAAGTTGATCGTCCCTCTAATTTTGGGGAATATCGACCTATTGCAATGTGTAATATTCTTTATAATATTATCACCAAGATTATTTCTGGTCAGATGAAGGTCGTATTGGGTAATACTATTTTGTCAGAGAAGTTTGGTTTCCATTTGGGTAGGAAAATTATGGATGCATCGAGGATTGTCCAAGAAACTTTGCACTCTATAAAACTTAAAAAATTGTCTGCGATGATTCTAACATTGGATCTTGAAAAGGAATATGACAAGTTCGATCCCTCATTTCTTCATATGATTCTTGTCCATTTTGGTCTTCCATTGAGGGTTTCACAGTGAATAATGTCCTGTGTTAATTTTGCGTCCTTTGTTGTTCTTATTAACGGGTCCCCAACTTCTTTTTTTAAAGAGTCGAGGGGTATTAGGCAAGGCTTCCCACTTTCTCCTTATCTGTTTCTGTTGGTTATTGAAGGCCTCAGCATTCTTCTTCATAATTCTAAGGAGGAGGGTTCGATCAAAAGAGTGAATATTTATGGTTCTATATACCTTACTCATACACTCTTTGTCGACGATGTGATCGTTTTTGGCAATGGTATTTTTGAAGAATGGTTGTATATTAAAGGAATGAATTTTTTATTTTGTAGTGCCTCCGGTATGTCCTTTAGTCCTGTTAAGTCTTTTTTTCAGCATTAGGGTATGGAGTTTTCTTTGTTGACTCATATATCTAAGATTTTTCATATCATGGGTGACTCTCTAGATGTGGAGGTCTCATATCTTGGATTCTATTTGAAACACAAATTTTATATTAGGTCAGATTGGCTTTGGTTGGTTAGGAAGGTGCAAAGGCATATGAGCAGATGGCCTCCTAAGTGGCTCTTATTGGGAGGTCGTAATACTTTGGTTCTTTCTTTGTTGCAAGCCATTCTGGTCTTTTGGTTCTCACTGTTTCGTGTTCCCAGCAGTATTTTGGTTGTTTTAAGGAGGTTATTTTTCCACTCCCTGTGGAGGGGTATGAATGAGAATTTTAAATTTCATTTGGTTGATTGGACATCTTTGTCTTTTCCTCCTTTGTGGGGAGGATGGGGTTTCAATAAACTTTACCTTCTTAATATCTCCCTCTATGCAAAAATATTGTGGCGTAGATTAAATTTCATCTTCATCATCATCCTCATCCCCATCATTATCATCATAGTCATCATCCTCATCATCATCATCGTGATCATCATCATCATCATCATCATCATCATCATCATCACCATCAGTATTCACCATCATCATCATCGTCATCATCATCATCATCATCCTCATCATCATCATCATATTCATCATCCTCATCATCATCATTGTCATCATCCTCCTCATCATCATCATTCCATTGCAAATGCTTGAAAATAAAATCAAAGCAATGTTTCAACTAAACCTATCATCCTCATCATCATCATCATCATCACTATTCCTCATAATCATCATCGTCATCCTCATCCTCATCATCATCATCATCACCATCATTGTTCATCATCATTGTCATCGTCATTATCATCATCATCATCATCCTCATCCTCCTCATCATCATCATAGTTATCATCATTGTCATCATCCTTATCATCATCACCATCATCATCATCATCATCATCATTATCATTGTTCCTCATCATCATCATCATCATCATCATCCTCATCCTCATCATCATCATCATCATCACCACCATCATTGTTCATAATCATTGTCATCATCACGTCATCATCATCGTCATTATCATCATCATTGTCGTCATCAACATCATCATCCTCATCACCGTAATCATCATTATCATCTTCATCATAGTCATAGTCATCATCATCATCATCATCATCATCATCACCATTATTGTTCATCATCATAGCCATCATCATCCTCATCATCAGGGATGATTTTAAGAACCCCCCCTAAATTTATATGTATAAAAATTGGGCGAATCTCTCCGATATATAGGAAAATTTGAAGGCGATTTTATCAATAATATAATATGTATATATAAAAAATTTGGCGAATCTTTCATTTTATTATACAATGTTGTAAAATCCTGGTGAATCTTTCATTTTATTATATAATGTTGTAAAATCTTGGTGAATCTTTCATTTTATTATATAATGTTGTAATCTCTTGGCGAATCTTCCACTAAGTTATAAGATATTGTAAAACCTTGGTGAATATTTAACTTCATTATAAAAAATTGTAAATCTGGCAAATCTTTCACCGATTTATAGAATATTTTCAAAATGGAGGAACAACAACATTAGCTAAATAACATGAATCACATCATGATCAATATAACATGTAGACTCATAAGTAACAACTGGAAGGTGTCAATGAAACACAACTGCACTGACTAGATTCAAGGCAAGTGGGGACTCCATTTGTTATCTCGTCCCTTAATGGTCCTATGGACATGTGGGGACCTGAATCTTGACAAACTGATAAACTGATAGAATCATACATTATGCTCGATCTTGGCCTCCACTAGTCAATTATGGTCATGGAGGCTAAAACGAGTATGCATTGTAATTATGCCAATTCATTATTGCATTAGATGAATGTTGGTCTTGTGACAATAGGTATCCTATGATCAATGCATAGGAACCTAGTGCATAGACCATTTTTTTATTCGCTTAGCTATGTAGAGCTCATTTATTTTTTTGAATAACAATAAGTATTTGCAAAGAAAATTTACAATCAACGTAAAAGAATCGAAAAACTAAAGACAATTAATTCATGCAACTAAAAGTTAATAAAATAATATTTTCTCAAACCCTAAAACCAACCTTGATTCAAGCTACAAAAAAAGATTAAATCAAGCATCGAATGAGAACTAGAATCACTCAATGGACTAAACATAATATTTAACCAAAATACACACAAACTTCAAAAATCGACAAAATGCTTCAAACAAAAGCAATAAACAAACCATAAAAAATTATCAAGATATTCGTCCTAAACACCAACATGGTTTCATGTACTTAAATGAGCCCATTCTTACTTAGCGAAAGTGTTGTCAAATTAGTTATTTATCATTTAATGTTAGGAAACTATCTATGTGAAGAGATAGCTCCTAGGCCTAGCTTTATAAAATTCCAGCATCATTTCTTGTCACATGCAAGAAAGACACAATGTAAGAGATAAATATCAAACCATCAATCTTAAAATAAGTTGCATGAAGGTAATATAGCTCAAATCATCAATGCTACAACAAAAAAGTACAATGTAGAATCTATTTTTACCTAAAACACAACCTCAAATTCATATACATTGATCATCACTAACCAACAAGGGTACATGGAACACCTAGACCAAAATAAGACTCAAGAAGTTTAATAGTATTAGGCTTCATAACATGGTTCTCTTGCAAGTAAAATTTAGTCATTCAAGTATGTCCTTGAGTAGTATTTTAGTAATAATCAAGCCTACCATTAAACTTCTTCTGTTCAAATTTAAATTCGGATATTTTGTGTAGATCCCATTACAAATGACTCTCCCCATGAGGATCACATCATCATATTTCTCAGGTAAATCCAAAGTCCAAAACAAATACCTTCAATTCTATCTCCAGTCTATCCAAAATGATATCTTCACTGCAATTAATGCATCAATGATCCAATCGTCTGACGATACGTCATGGCATCAACCAAATATGATGAATCTTCACACATTAGCTTCAAGTTAGATTCCATAGGTGTGGCTATCACCTTACAGTTCAACATTTTGAATCTCTTCAGAATATCCACTGCATACTTTCCTTAGCCAAGGTCAGTCAAGGAAACTCCTTTTGATAAATCCATCTCTAGCTCCTTTCTTGCTTCTTTAAATTATTTATTGTTTTTAATTTTAGTGATCTCCATCTCCCTCAATCGAGGTGAAGTGTGTGTTAACAGTGGCTCCACAAGGGGAGAACATGCTCCTCTGGGATGTTGAGATTCCAACAGTCTTCAATGATGTGTTTCTCTGAAAAGTCAATCACTCTTCTTAGTATCATATCCCTAATGTTGGATAAGGTCTTCAATGCTCAAAACTTGACCTTAGAAGACACATGTTGGGATTGTGATTGATGCATAAGCTTGACTAAATCCCAATAAATACATACCATTACTTTTCGCAAAGATATACTTGTACCGACACACAAAAATATTCCAGGACTTATCCAAACTTTGACATAACATAAATGTGTCCCAACTCTGATTTTACTATGTGAATTATAAAGATTCATGCATGCCCAATTTTCAGAATGACAAAAGAATCTAGCCTATGACAAAAAACAAGATAAACCAACCTCCCAAATTTGGGACTGCTCATGTGAATGCGGAACAACGTATTAAGAATGAAATGACTTGCAAAAATCGTAAAATGTAAGATATAATTGAAATCAATGCAATGAAAAAAATTCCTAGTAAAATTAAAAATTTGCCACTAGCCTACACCATTACCCAAAACAGACAGAACTCGTCATTTTCTTTTTCTCTTCCTTTTTCCTTTTTTTTTTCTTTTCTCTTTTTTGTGGCCCTTTAGGATTGTTACTGGAACATGCACCATCAAAATACATGGTCTTGAATCCTTCATGCATGTTTTTAACTATTACAACAGCCTCTTTCATTTGTGGCTTATCAAAAACCAAGATCATATAAGTTCCGAATCAGGTTCTATGTATAGGGGCTCATTATTAGGCACTTATTAGGCTGCTTTGGGTCCTCCACATTATGCAACAATTATTGTTCTCTGAGTAACTTGACCACATAACCATCTCCAACTATAATAATATCCTGATAGCAATAAGTTGTGAGTGCAGATAAGCTCTGGATACTAGCCTGCTATTCCAAAGGCTAGTACAATAACAACTACCAGCATATGTTAGTAGATGATGTAATACATATAACATATACAACTCTGCAATAATGCCTACTACTACAAGTTACTTCAATGACAATCCCTGCCTACTAGTACAAGTTACTTCAACGACAATCCCTGCCTACTAGTGCAAGTTACTTCAACAACACTCCCTTTTGGCCTAATTCATGATTTATTTGTCAGCTATTATCATTGTGAAACCTGAAACCTGTAGTGTGCATGCCCTTTCATTATAATCATTTTATATGATGGTGATAACTGTGGAATTTAGGCTCCTTTGGGATCGTTGTGGACTTTGAAGTTTGAAGACCTGCCACAATTTTGGTTTAGTATAGAAAAACTATATATTCTACATCATGTTTTAAATCATAGAAAAAAATGGTTAGGAAGGAGAACATACTTCTTTGGTACAAATGGACAATCAAAAAACGGCATGAGTTGAGCATATGGAATCATCTCTTTTCACAATTTCTTAATTTCTTCATCTTCAACTAGCTATTTATGATACTCAAGTCAATTTGTAACAAAAATGAATAAATCTATATCAAAATAGTTTATATCATGGTTTCCTATTGAGGTGGGAAAATTCAAGGCTGAAAATTAACTCATGCTTGCTAGAGATCCACATTCTCACTGTGCTTTGGGAGATTCTCACTATGCTTTGGGAGATATTTAGTTCATACCAAAAGAACCAAAAATATTTATCAAAAAAAAACCTTCAAATGCAAGGGAAGTTATACCTTCCATAGTTGCTCTTCTTCTGACCTTTGTTGCATGAGATAGTAGGATTTTTTTTCCATCTATTTCAGGTATCGCAAGAAATGTTAGGAACTGAAACAAATGTTTATCTTACTGAAGATGAACTTTTGATTCTGCAAAATGACTTAGATTTAGGGACTAGAATTCAAGCATACTAAGTGATCAAATTTGGCTCTTTCAACTGATCTAGACTCTGTGTGAAGCTTGACATTCAATGGCTTAGTGTTCTCTTTGACTGCGGGTTTTGGCAAGACCTGTAAATTTTAAAAATCAACACTTAAGAATATGATAAAAATATAATGACAGACACTTTGAATGTTATGTTGAACTTCAAAAACTAATGAAGGAATTCAATCCTAGCATCATCATTAATAGCATAAAATGATTTGTTTCGATTCAGAACTTACTTGTGGCTCATCAGTTGTCCATGGAAACCTTTGTGCAATTGGTATTCGATGCTTTTCCTCCTCAATCATCTTCTGTTTTATATTTTTCATGAGTTGATGTTCTTTCAACTGGCCTCTTTGCTGCAAAAGAGATCATATTTTTCAAACCATGTATGGCATGTTTATGGTAACACTTTTTACTGATAGATTCTACCGTAAGAACTCTCACAATAGTTACTGTAACCATGTATAGATAGTTGGTGTAGTAACAAATTTTGGGATCATCAATAGAGGTGTTTGGTTGACTGCTAAGACTAAAGATTATGCAATTGTGGGGTTTATATTAGTAAGACACAAGTTGATTAAGTTAAGCTCTAACAATGGTTTATATGGTGAGGAATTCAGCACGATTGAAGACTTCTTTAATAAGATATTGTCCACTAACAAAAAAATATTCACTTTCACAACATTAGATGTTGTCAAGTTTGATTGGCAATGACCGTGCTAGCAAATTACATATTGTCATTTCATTATATGACCAATGTCACAAGATCTAACACTACTACTAAGATCAACAAATATGCTACAATCTCATCTAGAAATGAATGAAAGAGTGTTCAATAATGACAAGCTCTAATACCAAACCAATCTTCTGACTGTGTTTGACATTCATTATATCAAGTGGGTGTGGTTTCTTTAGAATGAAATGGAAAAAAATGAAATAGGTAAGTTTTTCTAACACCCGACTTACAATGTAGAATGCAAATGTAACTTCTAGGAAGTACTAGGCTTTTGAGTATCGTAAGTTAATTAGACAAGTTTAGTGTGGGAAGAACACAAGAAATGAAATGAAAGACAAAAAAAACCTTTAAAATGCAGGAAAGACAAGAAGATAATGTGTTGAAAATAAATCACCTATATATGAATAGTTTAACAAGCCACAATCATATTATCTTGAGATGAAAGTGTTTCGAGAAATCACCAGGAATATTTATGTGTATACCTCTGTCAGTAGTATAAAAGCTTAAGTAGGGGTGGGCCTGACTTGTTTCTTACTTTTTTCTGCCCAGTTCTTCCATTCTAGTGATCCTTTTTCTGTGGAATCGAAACTCTGACACAGATGCAAAATCAAACAAGTTTTATCAATACAAATTTGTAGAAGACATGTGACACCCAGTCTAAAGAGTATAAGAAAATGGAGTTCTTTCTAAACAACTTATTGAGCACAAGCATCCAAATACTCTGCTATAGAATCTTTCAGAAACCAGAAAACAAATGAAGATAGATAAGTATATCAACGCTCAAAGAAAAATGGGATGAATTCACCCATATTTTTTTGCTTCTTCTTTGGCTTTCAAAACTGCGAGGAAAAATAGAAATCATGATTAGTACCATTTTCAAAAGAGCTAAAATGATAATTTGGATTTTCCTAAAAAGGACATAAGAAAACATAATTGCCTAAACAAAAACACAAAATAGGACCTTAGCATTGATTCTTAAAGTGCCAAAATCACTATTTGGGTTTCAATTTTCTCCCCCAAAACTAATGAACGTGATCAAATATCCTTCAATTAGATTGTCAGAAATGGTAGGGCATAAGGATTCTCCCTGAAACAAATAGATCAGCATATTTCATCAAGAAGGTAATGATCGGTACTTGGGATTATTTCAGACAGAGCAGCATGGAAATGAATTTTGAAAAAAGAGGATTCAAATCATGAATGTAGATCCTTTTTAAAACTTTGAGAAAGTGACGAATAAAATGCTTTGGATCTGAAGTTCAACAGGGGCAAGATTAACAAACAAAAATCAGTGAAAAACAAACCCATTTCCAGTACAATAATAACTACACTGCTTGTATCCAGAGCCTGGAATACATCTGCCACCCCTTGCTATACAATCATTTTGAGCACTTATCAACTGCAAGTAGTATATTGCATTAGAAAAATGCATCAAAATTATGTCAATCCTTTCAATATTTTTATGTGCAAAGAGGACTTAACCTTGTATCATTTTTAGGTTCTGTAGGATGTCCTAGTTCGGCCCTAGGTAGATTGACATTAAAGTACATTATTGTTATGCTTAGGAAATTTTTGAATTCACTTCATTATTTAAATAAGCCCCTAAAATCTCTTGTTGTATGTGGTAAATAAGGATATCAAAAATATGCCTTACTATCTAAAATGACAATGTTGTTTTTATTCTTACCTAATAGCATTTATCAACTACCTGCCATGACATGTTAATAATAGAATGCTAACTACATAATTCGCAATGCATTTTTTCAAACCCAAAAGGTTTCATAAGATTGGGTCCTGCAGAAGGAATAATGCCCTTTTTGTTATTGTATCCCTTCGATGAGCCAATTTTGTAGGATTCTAAGGCTTACTATTGGGTTGTACATCATGTAATAACCTCATGTGTAATTAGCTATAAAGAAATCAACCAATAAGCATAACTTGTTCATCATATCAAATATTAATCATATGAGACTTAACAACATTACAAAGAAACTACAACCCTCCAGCATATTTTGGAGCAATCATTGGGATCTTGAAGAAACTACAACCCTCCACGATAGCCTTAGCAATATGAGGTTTGTTGCTTTATCATATAACTCACTCAACAATAATGGCATGGTGAAAAAACCCAGATGGGATTTTGGGGACAAAATGGGACATGCTTGTCACACCACTTGTTGGCATTCATGGCCATCACTTGGTGGTAGAAGGTCTCACAAGCCACTTGCAAGGGAAGTATGCGAGGGAGGACAACATTCATCAGTTTTTTGCGATGATACTGGCTATAACGCTCCATCTAAAGAAACCACTTATCACAGAAGCTTGGCACACGAAGGTTCTGGATGCAAAGTAATTGGAGTAAATTCAAGAAGGGAATGGGAAACTTGGAGCAAAACACAATGCCAAGACAGACCCTCTGGGGTGGAGCCACTTTTTAAATCTTAGAAATTTGTTAAACTACAAATATACAAATCAATCTTGGCTAAGAAATTAAAGAATATTCCATTTAGTGCCACTAAAATGTAATGAATGAAACATTAAGTCTTGATAAAAATGAACGTCCATATGAAAATGATACAATGCACAAAATACACAAATATTCTGTAAATATGTTCCGCAACACTTTCTGGATAATCCACTGAAAACAATCATGAGACATTGCATTCATTAGTGGACAATGTGATAATTAAAACAACATTATTTATCATGACAAAAATTGAACGTAATGAACTGCTATTGAGCCAAGGTTCTTACCATTTGAAAAGTGAGATGATATTGTAAAGTTAGTAATAAACCCAGAAGAAACTTTGCTCTTTGATCTATTCATAGTAAGCTTCCTTGAAGCTTGATATTGTTGTGAAATAAGATCACCTGTTCCTATCAAATGCATAAGACTGAAACGCAAGAAAGAACACTCTTCAGATCTGTCTAAACTAATAGGCAATGATATTAGTGAAAGTTGGTTAGAAATAATGCAAATGCCAGGTATGCTTTCTGGTTGTGCATTCAAATAAGAATTGTTGACTTTTGGATCAAAGAAATATGTGGAGTGTAGATAATTTTGAACATCCATATCATTTTCATTTTCTTTAGGGTGAATTCCATTCTATGTGGATATTTTTTAAGGGAGCAGGGAAAAACCTATAACTCAAAAATTATCTTTCATGGAACTGAAATAGTTTTTTCTGACCAATGGGACAAAACTCATATAAAGTGAGAACTTTTCAAGGATTTAATTGATAGCAATGAAGAGACCTAAAAGCCTATACAACATTGACAAACTCTGTAAATTCTGAAAGTTACTATTGGTTCCAAGCACTATCACTATAACCATCGAGTCTTAACCTCCTCCCTAGATGATTGCAGTATGAAATACCCTTGAAAAATAAATTTCAAACCATAATCTCGCAATGGAAGGGATGCAAATACTAGTTGTTCAAGTTAAGGTACAAACTATCCACTACAATCCTAACATAATGTGAAGGCCATATCAATTTTTGTGCTTTGTATGCCATGCTGCATAGTACCAACATTCAACTTCCAACTCACCACAAGCCAAGTAGTGCTTTCCTTACCATGTGAAACCTTTACTGGGACATTACCCTAGTTCAAACCACTCTCTCTGGTAGTACCTTATTCTTTGAAGGGACAACAAAAAGAAACCAGGTAGATCTATGGAAAGATACTCATTACAGACCAAAAGGAAAGACAAGACTAAATTTTCATGAGCCTAGAGGGCATGGGAAAACCATGAACAATATTAGAGAAGCACTCATTTTATGCAAAGGCCTAAAACTAATATCCAAATTAGATATTTGAGACATCATAAATGCATGGGACTCCAATCTTATCATTGACATTATGAATGGGGTGACCTCCCCACATGCATTTTAACATGTCAAAAATCATTACCAAATCTAAATCATTGACCTCTAACTTAAAACAATACATTTTACACAAGTCCATAGAAATTTTAACTCATAAACCAATGTGCTTGCAAATGAGGGCACCTATTAAGCACAAGATATTCATATGAACTCATCCTATAGTAATACTCTCAGCTTTATGAAATATCCAATATAATCTAAGCAAGATCATTCTCCCCCAATGCTGTCAGTAGTTCCTTATTAGATTTTTTTTTTGTGCTCACCTGATGTATTAGTGACATAGTCCCAGACTTCCTCATTGGATTCTCCTTATTACCATCAATTTCACACTTACACTGCTAATTGTTACAAATCTGAGACCTCAACAAAATGATACACCATGAAGTTCATCTACCGAAGAACTCTAATGCCAATTTTGAGAAGTACTCAAGTAGCCAATTTTTCAAAACAAAACTCTCTTACAACCCATGTGAAGGAATTCACAAAGAACCTATGTGACTATGAACACCGGTTGTCAGCAACTGAGACTTAATATGTGTGCCTTCAAAAAGGGCAACAGGAGACCAACAAAGAGGAATACTATAAAAATGCCTAGCTCAGGTCCTATGAAACAAGTGGCAGTTCCATAGCACTCATTAAAAAAATTAACTCCAAATCACGTCAAAGGTGGGATGTTAAAGGAAGCAAGGGTATCAAATATGGAAAATTAAGACATGAATGGAGATAACTGAGAAGATGATAATTGAACAAAAAAACCTTCCCAATGCTTAGACTTAAACAATTCCAATATGCAAACTTCAATATGCAGAGTCCAACTCATAGACCTACAAGATTCTGGTATGCAGACTCTTTTCATTTTGTTATTTATTAATGTGTGGCTATGGTGTACAATTTTGGTGTTATGGGATAGACAACACAAGATTTACTAACATTACGGACAATTTTAAAGTCATTTTGAGTTGTGAAGCTTACCTCTTATAACTCGTCCAAGTTAAGTAAATACATCAGTATTCGAACAACTTACCATGGTACAATGAGGAAAAAGTTGAAAGAATAAGCCATTTTTTAATATAATAGATCGATAATAAATCCATTCACTGACTCAATCGTCTATAGAAGCAGAGGAAAAACATCACCCCAACAAAAAAAAATTCAAACAAACCTTGATCCCAGCTGCAAATTGATTCTGCCATCCAGCTTGTGAATTTTATGAACCAATAATTAGACAATGATAAATAAGTTAATAACAAAAAATAAATTGTTTGCATTTATAGATAATGCATACTAAAATTATTTAAAGTATAATTAATTATTATTTTTGGTTCAATTAGTTATCAAATAGAATGCAAGAGAAAAGGGGTCCATGTAAAGCTCCATGTAATTCAATATGGTGCCACCCATGCAAATACATAGACACACAAATGCATCTACAAGTATAATTAAAGCTGGGTTACCAGATCCACCACCCCAATGTGTAGGATCCATGGATCAACAGATCCCATATGTATCCGGATCGGATCTGCCTCGGATCCACCATGGAAATGGATCCCTTGCAAAAGGAAACGTATCCTGGTCCCATGAAATGGATCCTATGAAAAATAAAAAAATATCCTGAAATTTTCAAATGAATCATGTAAAAAATCAAACAATTCCTGAAATTTTCAAACAGATACTACAACTTCCAATGCTTCTATGACCCATTGATCCCCCCCAAAAAATTATTTTTTAATGAAAAACTTAAAAAATCCTAAACACCTAATGGCTAAAAGCATAAACCCCATTCCTGCTTAAGGTCTGATCTATCCTTATGTCAATATATGCTCTTGAACTCTAATATATCAATATGAAGGTCTACTCTCAACAGTTTTATTTTATATATCTTTATGGTCAAGGTATGTTTTCAAGGGATTATCTATCTTTATGTACTATGTTGTTGCTCATTTCACCTACACTATTCTATAGCCTTGCCATCACGTTCAAGAAAACCACTTTATTGTTTATTCCCTGTTGATAGGGACATGTGGATGTGGTTCACAAAAACACTATTATGACCTGCTTCAAGTTCATGCTGAAATGGTTTTTAAAATTACCAACATCACAACTTATCAAATTATCAGTTATGGTACATTAACTCTCTTTTTTGGCGATAACTTATATTTGTTTGCACTTGTCATTTCCCTGCAATATCCGGATCCTAGGTTTTAAAAAATCTAGCGAATCTATATATGGATCTGGATCTGGATCCGAATCCATATCCTAGTAACTTAGAATTAAAGTACATAAGGAATCACATATCATAAAATGAAGTCAACACCTACAACAAAATTACAAGTTCAAATAGAACTATTATAACAGTGTAACTGTAACCTTACAGTCTAAGATTCTAATTCATTCAGACCTGCAAATAATGGGTACCCAAACACAAGATGTACGTCTGTGATCTAAATTATATTAATCTTAAGCATTCAAGAGAGATTATAACATGACTGCTTACTACACTTTTGGAAATGGTACAATACCTACCCAAATCACCAACTCTGAAAATATAATAATGTTGCACGGATGCACTTATGGTAAACTTGCATTGATTTCTTACCTCAAGCAATGACTGGTGATTAACAGCACCAGTGCAGTCCTCTCCAACGATCCATTTATGCTTCCCTGTACATGCCATATGTCCAATGATTCCATGTGTGATTATATTAATAGAAGCCTGATTATACCTTAAAAATCAAACTTGTATAGCTACAGCCAAGTTGCATAGACATAAACTATTACTGTCCAACGACATAAGCAATCTATCTTGTGAATAATGATGAAACACCCTACAACATATTAATCTAGAAGTAACATTTTGAAGGTTCTAGATGTGAAAACAGTTGGAGTAGCCATCAAAAACATATTCAAACGAGAAAGCAAACAATAGGAGTAAAGGGTTTTCACGTAAGCACAAAAATAGAATAGGTCATGCTAAACTCTATAAAATGACAAAAAGGTTATGCAAATATATTAAACACCATTATAATCACCAAACAGTTATTTTGGTCAGTACAGTTTTCTTATGAAAAAAATAGAATTGACAAATCACATGATGTTTTTGACATTTGCATATTGTACTTCCAAAAAAACACATTCCATATCACCTACATACTTATTTTATGATACTTTTGTGTAGAGATTCAAAAGTCAATCGTACCATGGAAAATAGAAAATGAATAAGATTCATCTTTGAAGTTGTAACATGATATTCAAATAGCATGGGTGTATAGTTCTTTGAGGCTTGCATAGAGCTCATTGTATTTCCAAACAACCTCATGCTAAAATATAAGAAAGTATTTTACTAAATAGCATAGATGTAATGTTCTTTGAGGCATACATAGACCCCATAAAAAATGGAGACAATTAATTTTGAGGTCATATTTGCAATCAACTTCATACTAAAATATCGGTAAACATGTGGGACAGAAAGGGTTGCATTGTTAAAAAAATCAATCAACCTCTAGAAATTAACAACCTAAAAGCAACAATTTCAGGTCAGTCACAGAATGCAGGTTAGAGAACATCTATAATTGCAAGATGTTGAGGTGGCTTTGGAAGACAAACAGACAGTCAATCTATTTCTTTGTAACTGATATTCTGTAAATATTTTATATGGAATGTATATACATAATTCCTTAAAGTGTGATAGATGAGATAGAGTATCCATGTTGCTTCCATGTACTAGTCTGAACTCTAAAGCTATAGTAGAATCCAGTAAATCACTGTATGCTGTGCGATTTGCATTTGATATAGAATAATGCAGTTTTATTGTATGGATGAATGCATAGATACTTTCTATACTAGTGTCTATTCTTCTTCCCTACAAGACCTAATGACATGGTAACAATTATAGCATCAAACTACGGTTCTATAAAGATGAGATAATTTTTTTGATGTCCATAGGTGATCAAAATAGGTCAATGGGACTGGAGAGTATGACAAGCCACAATAGTGAAAGCCAAGGAAACTCCTAGGTGACAAAGGAATACATATGTAAATCAAAATAGTAGTGAATATAAAGGGGTAAACCTTGGAAAGAACTAAAGATGATTGCATTCTGCAAAAATATAAAAGAGAACCACTACTTCACCCCACATGTAGATGTGAAGGTGGAGGACCTATCTCCATCATCATCAATCAATATTAAAGTCCTAATACAAACTCCGATAATTTCCAACAGGGAATGCTCAGGGCTGAGAGGACCTACATGGGTAATCTGGGGGTAGTACAGGTGGAATCAACCAAACCTCTCCTCACTGGAGAGTACAAAAAGACACAATGGTTCTTCCATTTTAGAAGCTGGAAACCTTTGCCCTATATGAGACCTCCAAAGTGCTAGAATGATCAAGGTAGAAGATTTGCCTCATAGAAAAATTATATAAGGTAATATGAGAACCTGTTATTCAAAGATATGGTGGAAACACGTAAATCTTCGGGCAGGGAGCCTCGCAATGTAAAAAAAGTTAGTAATCTGAAACATACGCTTACAAAGAGAGAGCTCTACCATGTGAACTACATCCTAGTCTAATGCTTCGAAATTCTATATGGAAGTTTGCAATGAATCACCATTTTTAAATTGTTTGTTCCAGAGCCTTCTTTTGAAAAATATGGTAACCTTATTGGTTGTTTTTAGATTAGGTATTTTGCAAAATTAACTAAAATTTGAAGCCAACCATTACAGAAAGTGGGAGTGTTGAAGCAACTCCTTGGTAACTGTTCCAAAGAAAGTCAGCAAAAATAGCAAAGGTACCTCGGTAGCGACAAGGCCACTGATACTAGCCATGTCACATAAGAGCATGGCACCACATTTATCAGCAATAGCGCAGACCTAGCATAATCCCAGTCCTTGGGATAAGCACTGCCTCCACAGATAATAAGCGTAGGCCTAGAATCCAAGGCTTTCTCCTCGAGCTTGTCATAATCAATGAACCCAGTCTCCTGACTGACCTTGTAAGGAAAACTCTCGAATTAAATCGATGTAGCAGACCCAAATCTTGTGCTGCTCCATACCCAATGGATGAACATCCAGGGCCTCCAAATCAGGGCAAACTAAAACAAATTTAGCCAAAGATCCATAAATAGGGGTGAAATACCAAATTTTTAACCTATCTACCATAAATTTGGGTGACTCATCTCCATTTATCCTCCAAAACTATAAATTTTTGGCAATTTCACCTCCATTACGGAAGAAATCGAGGTGAATGTCACGATTTTCCCCATCGATGGGTTGGCTAAATTAGGTTTTATGAATTTTCACAGTTTAATCGGGGTGGTTATTTAGTTAATGGAAATTATATATAAAATAAAATATGGGCTAATTTATTAAATTATAAAAAAAAACATTTTAATATTAAAAATTCGCCCACCTTTTTTTGGGCACCCCTTAAACTTTTCCTATGGGCTATAATTCGCCCCTAAAATCATCCTTTCTCATCATCATCATCATTTCCATCATCAACATCATCATCCTCATCATCATAATCATCATAATCATCGTCATCATAGTCATAGTCATCATCATCCTCATCATCCTCATCATCATCATCATCACCATCATTATTCATCATCATCATCATCGTCGTCGTCATCATCATCATCATAGTCATCATCCTCATCATCATCATTGTCATCCTCCTCCTCCTCCTCATCATCATTGTTCATAAAATCAAAGAAAAGTTTCAACTAAACCTATCATCATCATCATTGTTCCTCGTCGTCGTCGTCGTCATCATCATCCTCATCCTCATCCTCATCATCATCATCATCATCACCACCATCATTTTTCATCATCATTTTCATCATCATCATCATTGTCATCATCATCATCCTCATCCTCATCATCATCATCATCATCATCATGGTCATCATCCTCATCATCATCATTGTCATCATCCTTATCATCATCATCACCATCATCATCATCATCATCGTCATTGTTCCTCATCATCATCGCCATAATCATCATCCTCATCATCATCATCACCATCATTGTTCATCATCATAGTCATCATCATCCTCATCATCATTATCATTGTCATCATCAAATCATCATCCTCATCATCGTAATCATCATAATCATCGACATCATAGTCATAGTCATCGTGATCGTCATCATCATCATTGTTCCTCATCATCATTGTCATCATCATCCTCATCATAATCATCATCACCGTCATTGTTCATCATCATAGTCATCATCATCACCATCATCATCAACATCATCATCGGCATCATCGTAATCATCATAATCATCTTCATCATAGTCATAGTCATCGTGATCATCATCATCATCATCATCCTCATCATCATCATCATAGTCATCATTCTCATCGTCATCATTGTCATCATCCTCCTCCTCCTCATCATCATCATCATTCCGTTACAAATGCTTGAAAATAAAATCAAAGCAAAGTTTCAACTAAACCTATCATCATCATCATCATCATCATTGTTTCTCATCGTCGTCTTGATCATCGTCATTTTCATCATCATCATCATCATCATCCTTGTCATCATCATCATAGTCATCACCTGCATCATCATCATTCACAACAAAAATTGAGCCCAAAATCCGATGGCTTCCATGTCGGAAATTCAACACTTCCCTGTCGGTTATTCGACATATGCATTTTTTTTTCCATCGATGGAATAACGTCGGATAATTGATGTACTGCCAATAACTATCGAAGATACGACTACACCACGACATCGAATATTAGACATGTTGCTGTCAGAAATCCGTCGCAAAAAACTTGCATATACTGTCGAATTTCCGACACTTACCCATAGGTTTTTCGATTGTTTGGGCGTCGCAAGTCCGACGGGCTCTACTGTCGAAGCCATGGCAGTCCTATCAGACATCTTTGGGAAGATGTCGAAGATGCGATGGACACACGTCAATCGATCGATAGCTAATGGTGTCATCTTCAACAAAAGGCGTCAGACATCCTTGTCATAATAATAAACCCATAGTTACCTACCTTAGACATTAATTTAACCATTTTTGTCTCATTACCTAGTTGCCTAGATTCCACTCTATGCTAGTTGCCTTCTACATGTTCTAGAAGTCAACACATGCTAAAACTGAGTCATGGAGCATTTGGGAAACATCCTGGAAACCCATTTTAGCATGTCTGCTTTATTCCAGATTCTCGAAAGCTCATATCTGCTTTTTCTGTAAAGTTGCCTTGTTTTATTTCTGATTTAAGGCAAAGGAAAAGCTAGACTAGTTGTGACTGCATGTCATACTATTCATGAAATCTTTCTATTGAGATCCGATTCAGCTCCTCTTGAGCTCTCAGAATCCTCTCATTTTCCTTCTTAATAGATTCCATTTCAGATTTTAATTCTTTTACTGTTTGTAATAGTTTTGAAGAATTAGTGGTTATGTCTTCTTGTATAGGTTCTCTTTGTATATTATCTTGTTCAGTATAAGGAGATTCATCTCACGCATATTCCTCCAATCTTTTCATACATGCAGTTAAACTCAGAAACAAATTTCTCTGTTTATATCATTCAAAGAAAACAACATCAATAAAATTATTTAAATTTAATGTTCCATATAAGCAAGTTGAGCTTCATCAAGGCCTAGTGTTTGAACCTTGTGCTTTGATACCACATGTAATAACCCAAAATGTCATAAAAATTAAAAAAAAATTAAAGTGACATAAAATGTCTTAGATCGCAGTTTAGTAGCTGCTAGCGGTTAGCAGAAAATGAAACAGTTAAACAAAATTTAAGTATTAGTTTCAAATACATAAAAACTAATACAACTTTAATTTTTATAAGTCATAGATAGAGGACTTGCATTTAATTGATGCTAGTTGTACTGATGATTTACTTTTGTAAAGTAGGTGAGAAACCATGTTTGAAATCGGGGCTTACTTAGCATTCTGCTAACTCAAATGGACTGTTGGTTCTTACAAGTTCAGCAGGTAAGTGTATGATCAAGTAGAAGTTTATTTTGAATTATGTCAAGAAGTACTTCTTTAGCATGATAAGATTCTAGTATATAAATTGATTATTAAGATGCACGATTCCGATGAGGTAAAGTAAATTCCTTCATTGTTTTGGATCTATGATAGTATTTATATTCAAGCCATGGTAACTTTTATCCTTAACATAATATAATGTTATTTACAAAAATGAGTTCTTCCAAGGTTTCTTTCTATCGTAAAGATTATAGTACCTAGTCGATTATAGATTCTTACAGTGAGCATAGAGCTCATGATCTTGGCATAAAAATACTTCTACTGATTCATGATATTACTACTATTGTCATTTATAATACTCAAGTGCACTCCTCTTTAAGTAAGAACATATTCTCATGTTTTTCAAAGGTAAAGTTTACAATGAAAGATTAGTTACTTAAGAGAAACTCTTTCAAAAGGTTAATCTTCAGTCTTCTTGAAGACTTTTTCCTTTATCATCATCAAGTCTTTCAATGGAAAAGTTTAGAGCTCTTCAGTTTATGAAATAAATCATAATATCAATATATTAATACTCTAATTATCATGTACTAGTCATGTAACAATACCAACTTATTTGAATTGTTGCAATGATGATTATCTTCTTACACGGCTAGTAGACAAGCTGTATTCTTAATCTCTAGATTATAACCATGATACAAGTGTTAATTGCAATGTTATAAAACTATGTTGATTTATGATTTAATAGTGTCAAGCTATACCCATCAACTTAATATAAAACCTAAGGTAGTTGTATCTACCTATCAACTACTAGATGCAATTGACACTAAAGGAAATATACATTGTAAGATTTGCTCCTATATAATACTAGTTCCAAAGCATAGTATAATATCATCGATGGCAAAGTTGATATGATGAGCAATTAAATTAAACGTTAGACTATGGTTGATGGCATAAATTTCATCATGTGCAATGATATGAACTTTTATAATATACTTGATAGCATTATTTGTATTATTGGCAATGATATAATTAATAATCGACTGTGCAACGTTGACAATAGGAATCGACCCACACTTGATTAAATTTCTAGAAGGGAACGTGGACCATCCTCCTCCATGCATTGGTTGATTTATAACGCAAAGAAACCCTACTCTTTTGCATTTTTATTCGAGGGTTTGTGTTTCTGCAGGCTGCGCTGTGAAACTCCTTGGGGCCATGAGAGGCCTGCTCTTTCTTAAACCTTGGCACTTAAGCATGCATTACTGTGCAAACCGGTTTATGGTTTCATGGCATGTGTTTTCAGTTCTTTTGTGAGTTGAAGGAAAACACGATGCGAGTGGTTTTTCTCTTCTTCACTTGGCTCAAAGTCTGTAAAAGGTTTTACCCTTGAGTTTGTTCGTTCTTTGCCTCGGCATTGTGGAGCTTGAGGCCGTATCCTTGCTACCTTTGTCACAGGGTTGACTTGAGATTTTCGATGGATTGATGCATATGAGTTGGTTGGCCGTATCTTCTTGGATTTGTTTTCTTCTTTCTTACAGGTATACATTTTTTACCTTGCCTAAGATTCTTTGTCAAATTATTTACTAAGTTAGGGTTAAGTAAATTATTACTCAAAGTTTTTAAAGATTGTTTGGTTTAAATCTTGGAGGCTCACGTTGACAGCTCCAGGCTTTATGTGGAAAGCAAACTCATGTTTTGGTTAACTTCATGGGCTTCCAACTGGTAAGCCTCGGTCTCGTTGTGGGTTCTCCCTGCTTGCCATTTGGGTTGTTGGAAGAAGGATTTCTATGGTTGGAACATGGCTTCGAACTCTCGACTGGTTATGATAAATAGTTTTTTTTTTATTACCATGTTTTTATTTAGAAACCCTTGCGATACTTCGTTGGGTAGCACAAGCTCTTGAAGATGTGATGTATATGTGGTTTCAATTAAGCGTTTCAAACTTACGGCTTTAGTGATGTAATGTTCTTGTTAAGATTAAAATAACTTCCTCTATGCTCAAATATGTTTATGTGATCTTTGTCTCATTTGCTTAAGTTTTCCTATTTGAACACCAAGAAAATGAAGACTCTGAACTAGGTTTTTCCTTAACCTAACAGTAATGTAATTTTTATTTACAGTTAATAAAGAAGACTTGGGTTTCAATTCTTTGATTATACAGGCTATAAGACTTCCTTTGATTAAGAATTTTATATTTCAATTGATTTGTAATTACTAGTTTACTTTGTTCATTATTTACATATGTATTTTATTTATTACTACCCTGTAAATATAGTTATTTTAAGCTCTGTTGTGAAATAATAATTTAATTTCTAGGACTTTGCTTTGAACATGTTGTTTAACCCTATAGTTTAAAATAAATCCTGGTTTACTTTTACAGCATTAATTACTTTGTTTTTCAAAACAGAATAAGGAAAGATTATACGACCTACAGTTATAAGTATGATGCTAACTCTGTATGAAATGAGAAATTCTAAACAGTTTTACTTCTAAAACTTAATTAATAAATACTTAGGATTTAGTACAGCATACTCGAACTAGGTAATATTAACTTTCAGTAATTTTTTTTTGTGGGATTATAAAAGGATCCTTGGCTCCTAAATAAAATACACTCTGGTCTGTAACATTAATATTTATGAACTGTTTTATTATTTTCTTTTTACATATTTTCTCAAATATTAGTTATTTACTTTACTACTATTGACTATAATATCTTTATTTTATCAGTTTACTCATGTTGAAATAATAATAATATTTACTATCTCTTTATACCCGTGTTTCCATTTAGTTGGCTGAAGTATAATAAGTGTAGACAATACATAACGCTCCTATTCAATGAAATTCATAGACATTGAAGTAAAATCTATTTACTATTTACATTCAAATAAAAGAATCATATCTACTGTTTACATTTCAATAAAAGAACATCTCATTTACCTAAGGCAATCCAACTATGCTAGAGCACGACCTGAATCCAGGTGTGGAAAAACACAGCTTGGAAATTTATTTTCTATCTATTTCACTATTTACATAATTCATTTCCATTTCTACTATAATATATAAATTTACTGAACTTAACATTACGCAGTTAGTTTTCATTCATAAACCCTAAACACTAACATGCCTTAATAGATAAACTAACAAATATTTAACTGAAGAAAGTAAAAATAAAATAGAACCTGTTGAGGACAAGACGACAACAGCTTAAGGAGACTGTTCCTCCCAACCAAACTCCTGGAGAGTGCTCAAACAACACTTCCTCAGGACCCCCTAGCTTGTTCCTAGTCTTCTTGGCTAAGAACTGGGTGGAGAATGCAACTGTAAGACCTCTGTCACCTGACTAGTCCAATTACTTCAGTAATGAAAATATGCTCTCAGCAGTATGATCTTCAGCTTAGAAGCTGCAACTAGATCAATCTTAGCAGTTATCCCATCAAACACACTCTAGACACCCCACCATTGAATTTCTCTTGAGTAAAATTCATTCACAATGAATGATCACTGATTCTAGAATGAGCAACCTCAGCTCTCTTCAATGGGAAATTTTATAGAGATGCCTAGGTCTTTTAGGTCAGTTTTCATTAAATGATCCACCTGCTCTGATTCCACTTTCTCGAAGAATCATGACCACAAATATAGGGAAGTTGCCACATGCAACAGTTGGAAGTGCTTTGAGGATGCTGCCACATGTCAGTTTGCTCTCCACCCAGTCTCCTCCACCAATTGACCAGTAAACACTCTTTTAACAGCTTCCCTAAGTTGTTGTCTCCTCATTTATTTATTTATAAATAAAATATTCTGAATTTACATTAAATATTCTTGACCCCACTGGGTCATCAATTACAACTTAGCATAAAAATTGACACAATGTTCCCCAAATATTATAAAATTGTTTTTACAAATTGGGGCATGTGACATACACACCCCCTTAAATTATAACATCTTCTCAATGTTATTTAATCCCCGTCCTCAGATTTCCCCAGGAATATAATTGGATATGCATCCCACATATGACTTGTCAATTCCCAGGTGGCTTCCTCTGGACCAAGGTGCTTCCATTGCACCTTCACTTGACCAATGGTGCGGTTCCGAAGTGAGATCTCCCTCCACTTGAGGATACAGTCTGGTTCCACCAAAAAATATCCTTCAGGTTCCCTGCACATCATTCCAGTTAATAACATGAGTAGCATCAAG
Organism: Pseudotsuga menziesii; assembly: GCA_001517045.1. NCBI lineage: Eukaryota > Viridiplantae > Streptophyta > Pinopsida > Pinales > Pinaceae > Pseudotsuga > Pseudotsuga menziesii. The sequence continues at coordinate 34,274 of LPNX010435105.1, forward strand.
CACATATTTCTTTAATACAGAAATGTGAAAAACATTGTGAACTCTTAAATTCGGTGGTAAAACTAACTGATAGGTTACCTGTTCGATCCTAGACAGTATTTCAAAAGGACCACAATAACGAGGTACTAGTTTCGCACAACCACCCAACCTCAAAGAACTCTTTTTTGGTCTCACCTTAATGAAAACATGTTCACCTACCTGGAACTCTTTTGGAGTTTGTTTAAGTTCTTCTTAACTTTTCTGTTGATCTTGCGCAATTTTCAGATTACCTTGTACCTACTTTACAATTACTTCCATTTTTTTCAAAAATTTAGGTCCTAATACTAACCTGTCCACCGGATTTCTCCAAGAGATGGGAGTGTTACATTTCCTTCCATACAGAATTTCGAAAGGACTATATCTAGCTGAAGCTTGATAATTATTATTATAAGCAAATTCTACCAGGTGTAAATAATCTTCCCATTTACCTAGTTGTTCATTTACATACATTCTTAGCAGATCTTCCAGTACCTGATTTACTCTTTCAGTCTGTCCATCAGTTTGAGGATGGAAAGAGGTACTAAAATTTAATGTGGTATTCAATCCTTTAAACAGAGATATCCAAAACTTACATATAAATTTAGTGTCTCGGTCTGAAATTATGACCTTCGGTATCCCATGCAGTCGAAAAATTTGCTTTAAGAAAATATCAGCTATATTTGCAGCTTTATAAGTGGTTTTTACAAGTATAAAATGGGCTGCTTTACTCAATTTGTCAACCACTACCATTATGGAATCATTTAAGTTCTGATTTTTAGGTAGTCCAGTAACAAAATTGAGGCTAATTATCTCCCACTTCCAACTAGGAATGGGGAAAGGCTGAAGTAGTCCAGCTGGATGCTAATGTTCAGTTTTTACTTGCTGACAATCAAAGCATCTAGCAATATATTATGCCAGTTCAATCTTCATGTTTGGAAAAAAATACTCTTTTCGTAACATGGTTATAGTTTTCTGATATCTCGGATGCCCTATATAAGAAGATTTATGGATTTCGTCTAAAATTAATAACTTAATCTTAGGTACATTAGGTACATATCTTCTATCTTTATACAATAAAAATCCTTTTTCATTCAAGTTGTACCCTGTACTTAGACTTTCTATTGGATTTTATTTTGCGTATGCTTGTAACTTTAAGTAATTTTCATCTCGTTCTATCCCTACTTTAAGCTATTCTTCCAAATCTGTTGTATAAGTGCTGATAGTTGTGGTAAAATTCAACTTTGCATTCCTACTTAATGCATTAGCAACTTTATTTTCTTTCCCTTTAATGTGTTGAATTTAAAAATCATATTCACTTAGAAAATCTAGCCACCTAGCTTGCCTAGCATTCAGGTTAGGTTGATCTAACAGATATTGTAATCCCTTATTATCTGTCATTAAGATAAATTTTATTCCAATTAGATGATGACGCCACATCTTTAAAGCATGTATGACAACAGCTAATTCCAAGTCATAGGTTGCATAATTATTTTCATGAATCTTCAATTTCCTAGACTCGTAAGCAATGACATGTCCTTCCTTAGTCAATACTCCACCTAAACTGTCATTGCAAGCGTCAGTACATACCATAAAATCTTTATTTGGATCAGCAATTCTTAAAATTGGTGCGCTAGTTAATAAGGTTTTTAACTTTTTAAAACTATATTCACACTTCTGATTCCAATCAAACTTCTTTCCTTTTTTCCGCAAAGAGGTTATTGGATTTGCAATTCTCGAAAACCCTTCGATGAATCTTTGATAATAACCGGTAATCCCCATGAATGATCAGACATCAGTTACGTCTTTAGGAACTGGCCAATCTTCGATTGCCTTTATCTCTTTGGGATCCACCGAAATTCCTTCTTTAGTCACCACATGACCTAAGTACTGGATTTTATCTTTAAAGAAGTCACATTTACTAAACTTTGCAAAGAGTTGATGTTCTCGCAACTCTTGCAAGACAATTTTTAAATGTTCTTTATGTTCTTCTTCAGATTTCGAATAAATTAATATTTCGTCGATAAACACGACTACAAATTTATCTAAGTATTTATGCATTACATTATTCATTAGACACATAAAAATAGCTGGAGCGTTAGTAAGCCTGAATGGCATGACGACAAACTCGTAATGTCCATATCGAGTCCTAAAAGTTGTTTTAAAGATGTCTTGACTTTTAATTCTGACTTGGTGATATCCAGATCATAAGTCAATTTTTGAAAATACCGTGGCTCCACGTAGTTGATCAAATAAATCATCTATATGAGGTAACAGGTATATGTTCTTGATAGTCATCTTATTTAATTGACAATAATCTATGCATAGTCGTAGAGATTCGACATTTTTCTTAACAAAGATGATAGGTGCCCCGCAGGGAGACACACTGGGTCGAATGTAATTCTTGTCAATAAATTCTTTTAACTGTGACTTAAGTTCATTTAATTCAAGTATATTCATCCGATAAGGGGCCTTTGAGCTGGGCACTGCACCAGGCACCAGCTCAATGGTAAAATCTAATTCCCTCTTCGGAGGCAGTACCATAATTTCTTCCGGAAATACATCTGCATATTCCTTTAGAACTAGTATATCCTGTAATTTTAATTTATCTATATTTTTTAGATTTCCTTCATTGGTTACTGTTACTGCATAAGCCTTACAACCTTTCCTAACAGCTCTCTCAAGCTGCAGAGTAGAAATATGTCTTACGGTTGTTTCCTAGGGATTACCTTTACGCTTATTAATTTTCCATCATTATTTATACAATTAAAGGTTTTATCAAAGAAATTTAAGGCCACCCTATGCTTCTCTAACCAATCCATACAAATTAATATATCGTATGAACCTAAAGGTAGTACATTTAACTTAACAAAAGTTTCAAATTGATCCATAGTTACTGCACAATTCTTTACAAATTTAATTACCTTTCTCTTTGCACCAGTAGCTAACTGAACTAACCAAGAACTTGCAAACTTTTCAATTGGGAGTTTACACTTCTCTACCAAGTTAGGAGAAATATAGCTTAAACTAGCTCCTGGATCAATTAAAATAGATATGGGTGTTTGATTTATGTTACCTTCTACTTCCACCATGGAATTTTGATATTCTGCTTGCTAATTCTCCAAAGCTGCATTGATCATGGGAATAGTCCTCGCTAAATCACCAACAATCATCTCCTCCTGCATTGTGTGGATATTGTTGACAGTCTTTTTTCGATTGGGACAGACTGAGACATAATGTGTACCATTGCATTCCCAACACTTTATGGCTTCTTTTCATTCAAAGTTATTTGTGTAATTACTGTGATTGTTAGCGGACTCTTTATTCTTTTGATAGTTCTGATTGGTCTGTGAATTACTCTTATTCCCCTGGTAATTCTTATTAGAAAAATTTCTGGTGTTATTATTTTTAGAATTTCGATTAGGCACAAACAGTTTCTTCTTTTGATTAAAATTATTATTCCTTTTAGCCTTCCAGTTGGCCATACTCTCCTTTTTACGATTCTATTCATAACAGAAATTCGCTTTCCTCATGGCTTCTTTCAGGGTTTTCAGATTGTCATACTCAATCCTATCCTTTATGTGACAAGGTAAACAGCTGAGAAACCACTGTACCTTTGGTTTCCCATCCACAATGTATGGCACATACCTAAGCAGACTTAGAAACTTATTGTTCAATTCTTTCATATTCATTGTACCTAGTTTTAGCTCATAGAATTCTTTAGCCCTTTCTTCATAGTACTGTTCAGATAAAAATTTCTTTTTGAAGTATTTCTTGAATGTACTCCAATTTATGTTCTTCTATCTTATACCTTTCACTCTCTTTAAATCTTGCCACCATATATCAGCTTTCCCTGTAAGATTATAAATAGCCATCCTAGCCTTTAATTGGTTAGAATAGTTATAAATCTGGAAGTACTTCTTCATCCCGAATAACCAGGATTCTGCTTCCTCCCCCTTTTTAGTTTCTCCATTAAATTTTAGCGGCTTGATCTTCTTAAACTCCAAAAAGATTTGTTCATAAGTTTTATATTTTCTTTTCCTAGTATGTTGGCTATCCTCACTACTGTCACTAGTATAATGAGAGTTACGTTGATCACCATATACTTCGAAAGATGAGATACTTTCATTTTTAATTTGTTTAGTCTTTTTATACTTATGTTGATAACTTATATCTTCCGAATCATCTCTTTTACCCTTTCCCTCAGTATGAAATCTTTCTATTAAGATCTGATTCAGCTCCTCTTGAGCTCTCAGAATCCTCTCATTTTCCTTCTTAACAGATTCCATTTCATATTTTAATTCTTTTACTCTTTGTAATAGTTCTGAAGAATTAGTGGTTATGTCTTCTTGTATAGGTTCTCTTTGCAGATTATCTTGTTCAGTATAAGGAGATTCCTCTTCCGCATATTCCTCCAATATTTCCATACGTGTCGTTAAACTCAGAAACAAATTTCTCTGTTTATATCATTCAAAGAAAACAACATCAACAAAATGATTTAAATTCACTGTTCCATATAAGCAAGTTGAGCTTCATCAAGGCCTAGTGTTTGAACCCTATGCTCTGATACCATATTTAATAACCCAAAATTTCATAAAAATTAAAAAAAAATTAAAGTGACATAAAATGTCTTAGATCGCAGTTTAGTAACTGCTGGCGGTTAGTGGAAAATGAAACAGTTTAACAAAATTTAAGGATTAGTTTCAAATACAGAAAAACTAATACAACTTTAATTTTTATAAGTCATAGAAAGAGAACTTGCATTTAATTGCTACTAGCTGTACTGATGATTTACTTTTGTCAAGTAGGTTGGAAACCATGCTTGAAATCGGGGCTTACTTAGCATTCTGCTAACTCAAATGGACTGCTGGTTCTTACAAGTTCAGTGGGCAAGCGTATGATCAAGTAGAAGTTTATTTTGAATTATGTCGAGAAGTACTTCTTTAACATGATAAGATGCTAGTATATAAATTGATTATTAAGATGCACGACTCCGATGAGGTAAAGTAAATTCCTTCATTGTTTTGGATCTATGATAGTATTTATATTCAAGCCATAGTAACTTTCATCCTTAACATAATTTAATGTTATTTACAAGAATGAGTTCTTCCAAGGTTTCTTTTTGTCATAAAGATTATAGTACCTAGTCGATTATAGATTCTTACAGTGAGCATAGAGCTCATGATCTTGGCATAAAAATAGTTCTATTGATTCATGATCTTACTGCTATTGTCATTTTTAATACTCAAGTGCACTTCTCTTTAAGTAAGAACATATTCTCATGTTTTTCAAAGGTAAAGTTTACAATGAAATATTAGTTACTTAAGAGAAACTCTTTCAAAAGGTTAATCTTCAGTCTTCATGAAGACTCCTTCCTTTATCAGCATCAAGTCTTTCAGTGGAGAAGTTTAGAGCTCTTTAGTTTATGAAATAAATCATAATATCAATTTATTAATACTCTAATTATTCTTTACTAGTCATGTAACAATACCAACTTATTTGAATTGTTGCAATGATGATTATCTTCTTACACATCTAGTAGACAATCTCTATTCTTAATCTCTACATTATAGCCATGATACAAGTGTTAATTGCAATGTTATAAAACTATGTTGACTTATGATTTAATAGTGTCAAGCTATACCCATCAACTTAATATAAAACCTAAGGTAGTTGTATCTACCTATAAACTACTAGATGCAATTGAAACTAAAGGCAATATACATTATAAGATTTTCTCCTATATAATACTAGTTCCAAAACATAGTATAATATCATCAATGGCAAATTTGATATGATGAGCAATTAAATCAAACGTTAGACTATGGTCGATGGCATAAATTTCATTATGGGCATGTTGACGGGCGTATTTGATGGAGCCCGCAACGGGGGAAAACGAACCAGACCGGGATCCTTAGAACAGGCTCCAAGCTGTTTGGAATAGTCGTTCCCAACAGGTTTAAAGGCTCTATTGGCCTGAGATTCTAAGAGACTAGGGTTAAAATTAATGCTACTGATTGTAAGTATTAAACCTATATATATAACTACAAAGATCGGTTGAAGTTATATAGTACAAGAATGACAGACCGTCAAGTTTGAATTACTCAAAACAATTATCCCTAAATACATGAAAAGAACATAAACCTAGACAGAGTTAGTATCCTACAAAGATATGTTATGTTCTATACACACATGTACAGTAATTACAAAAGGAATGATCTGTATGTTATTCATAAAAAGATTTAATTCAAAAGGATTTTAGATGATATAATCAGCAGAAAATAAACGATATATAATTCTAACATCCTGATCACGAGCAGTAAGAGAAATAAACCATGATATCAATTAATGCTAATAGAATTACCACATGGTTGTACCTAGAGAATATTTAAATAAGTTAAACCTTAACCAGGCCCATACAGTAATCAGTTACAAATCATATAAGCAACAATGTCGATTGCCAATTACACAACATGATATATTAGCACAATTGACAGCATGAAAATCGATAATTACACAGTAAATGTATGTTTGCAAACTTCTACAGAGAATATTAACAAACATAATAAAGTATAAAAAAGAAATAACAAGACTGACATATACCAAAAATATATGCAAAATGTTCAAACAGTAAACATATATATCAATATCACCAGTTCTCAAAATAGAGGCTGCAGACGGATAGCTGTCCAGAGTCCCAAAATCAAACCCAGTCTTGTCCTTTTCCCTTCTATAAACTACCGACCCCTCAGCTCCAGCTCTTGGTCTGTTCTTCAAATAATGAAAAAGAAATTCTTCACTGCTGTTGAACCATCCCAAAATTATCCTGACAGCAGCGATCAGATCTGAAAGAAAAATCTCTCAGCTCTAGCCTCTCCTGTCACTTTTGATCACTCCCTATTCTTTCAGCAATCAGGCATGAAGATCCTCTTAAAGAAATAATTCTTCAAAACAGAGCTCCTCACTGACAGTCGTGTCTCTAGAGCTCCTCCTCCCCCTTTCTTCAATCAAATTTCCCAGTTTTAAATAGACAGAGATCATAAGAAAATCCAATTTAAGCTTTGCACTGGCAAATTCCTGGAAAGAACCGCTCCCCTGCCGGCCGCAACTGTAAAAATCGGGTTCAGAGAACCCCAAAAATCTCTCAAAATCCCTCACTTTCTGGCGAAATCCCCCTAAGTAAAATTAAATGGGTCTGTTCTGAAGAAAACCAATGTGCCAGATTTTAAAGATCTGCCTCCATTTGCTCACAATGTGGCTCGCAAAATCGCCTGTTATTAAGCTACGCGATTTCGGCAACTGACTGGAAATGAAATTCGTGGAAGTTATTTGATTTTGTTTTACTATCATCTGCAACTGCCACTAATAAATTAGATGTCTGAAATCTGGGAGAAAATCCTTTACTTCATCTGGCAATCAATTGAATGTAAAACTTGCAAACTGGAGATATGGATTCGTTGCCTAGAAATCTTAGATTTTAACTGATTTTGAACCTTCATCAAATATGAATCCACCAAATCTGCTTCCTTAAAATCTGTAGTGAATTAATTGCCAGATATTTCCTGAATATATGCACCTGTTAAAACTGAAAATGCCCAATCATTTAACCCAAAAAAAATATCTTATAATTATCCTCTGCCTTCAAAATTTCCGAGAATAATCTTCAACGCTGAGAATAATCTTTAATGTTGATTTTGGGCCTGGAAATTTTGTATCCGAACCTTGCTTCTCACTTATCGACAAGTAATCTACCAGCTATTGATAAATTCAATATCTCCCACGTAAAATCATTGATCTGGAAAATATTGCAAGATAATCACTTCAGCATCAACCATCTCCTTTAAAACAATAACAAAAATGCATAGATTTTATTTATAAAAATCATTGTTACATTATGATAATGGTAAGATTGTCGGGAAGGTAAAACAATTTCAAGAGTTGGAATTTTCCTAAAACAAATGTATACAC
>LPNX010435105.1:63237-100737 GCA_001517045.1 Pseudotsuga menziesii
TAATACATTGCCTAACGTAGTAAAAGGTATCTAAATATATTTCCCATAAAAATATAGTTGACATTGTTGGGAAGATATTTGTTGGAAGGGAGGCATTATCCCCCATCAATCAACATTAAGAAGTATCATGGACTTATTTGTTTTATAAATGAATTGGAAAATTATCTATAGGGATATACAAACAAGTATTATTCTCTCATGCACTAGGTGTTAATAACACACAAAATAGGACCTTTGAGCAACAATTGATTATGAAATTCATTGACAAAGGAGAGGACCTCCACAAATGATGAAAATGTAATCGTTTTCTAAATGTTGCATATCGCACTTGCGATATATCGCATATGCATTTTGGAAATTTACATATCGCATATGCGATATATTGCATATGCGTTTTGTAATGTTACATATCGCATATGCGATATATCGCATATGCGATATATCGCATATGCGATATTTAACATTACAAAACGTGAATGCGATATATCAGATATGCGATATAGATTTCCACGAACCTTAGTCTTGTGTTTGGGCTCGGGTTATTCCGAACGTACCATCAATAACGCATATGCGTTCTTGATTTACACTTCGAAAGTGCGTTTCTGATTTCCTACGTGGCACCAAAAAGTGGAACCAACTTCGTGCGAGCGCCCTTAACTTCAAATCTAATCACGGTTATATATGATAACTATTAGCTTAACTATTAGATACAACTATTAGCTTAACTCCAATGATTCTACGACTATTAGCTTAACTTCAACTCTAATCACTTAATTCTTAGTCCAAGAGCATTTGGAATCTACGAGTCTAGCTAATGTGTAGTCATGTAAGAGTCAAACTCCTAATAAAATAATGAAACTTCTAATAAACTCCTCCAAACTTCTAATAAACTCTTGCATGTGGTAGTTGGGCATCTAGCGAATATACAGTTCATATTACATGTTTAGGTTTTCCATATAGATATAATTAGATTTTCAATTCTTTTTAAAGGAGGTTATTCTAACTCATAATTAACAATTTCAAAAAAAATTAAAATAGCTTAGTTAACATAAGTACAATTCATGATAGTTGGAAAAAACAAACTTCAGCTTATTGTTCGATACAACTATTCAAATGTTAACTTAAATACATTCATGATACAACTATTAGCTTAAATTCAACCCCAATCATGACTTTTACTTGAATTGCAATTGTGAATATATTAACTTTTAAATTAATTATTAGATACAACTATTAGCTTAACTCCAATGAAATTAATTATTAGATACAACTATTAACTTAACTCCAATGATTCTACAATTATTACCTTCACTTCAACTCTAATAGCCGTTATATTGGATAACTATTAGATTATTCCAATAGTGATACAACTATTAAATTAAATTTAGATGAACTCCATCACTTAGCATGAGAGGTTGAGCAAAAATCACTTAAAAGTAATGTGCAGCTTATGTGAAAATTGAACTCCACGAAGTAATTGACACATTCTTTAGTAAAAAACATTATCAATATGTCAAATATATACCTCTATGTATTTCAAACATATCAATCTTAGTAATATGATTGTTGCTAATACTATGAACCAGTAATATAATACTATCCACTTATGTTTTAGAAACAATCCATGTACAATAGAAAAGAAGAATGACCGGACTCGTACTCAAACTTTCAATTCGTCGCTTAGCTATGACAAATATTTCCTTCGCATTTTAACGGTATATGAATAAAAAGAAATAGAAAGGAAACAAATCGTTTAACTCAATTTAGAGTCAAGCATCCAAATCATTATAATTACAGTTTATAGGTTTTACAAAAACAAAAGACATTAATCTACTGCAGTCGGTACGCATCTGTTAATTACCCTAATCGAAGCACAAGAATAGGTAAGGCTTTCTACTTTCGAGAAGGAAATGCAAAACCCTACCAATTAGAGATGGAAATATTAACAAAATCGTAAGCAATACTATTTATTAAGACTATTTATGAGTCTGAGCTCTCAAGCCACAGAGCAGTGCACATATACAAAGAAGAAGCTTAATTATAGTATTTTTTTAAATAAGAACCCATGAGGTTGGAGAAATCCTTGCTACCTGAAAAGAACAAAATTATTAAATAAAAGTTCCCTAAATTAGACAACGCCGGAGGACAATTAATCACGATCATTTCGGTCCACGAACATCGAATCAAATAGAAGAAAACCCTTGGAGTTTGGATAAGTGTTCCTACAAGAACTGTAAATCACTTGTAACTCTATTCCATACATTCCACCACGGACTTTGAGTTGCAACTAGCAATCCCCATAATTTTTCATTAAGCCAGCGAAAGAAGGTGGTCTAAACCGGCATATTGCTTACCCGTATTTCTGGGTAGACACTCGACTGGGATTGATCGGGAGTCCAAATACCTCCCAGTAAAATTTTATATGAGATTCAATAAGGAATAAGTAAAAAAGGAAAGTATTAAAAATTTTATAGGGAGAATACCTAGAGGAAATACCTTTAAACATCTTCGAAGGACCACTAATCTACAACCAAACCTTCGCAGAAAGAGAGAGCAAGCCATGTTTTAGAACCGGTTTGCAAACTCACGCCTTAAACCTTGAAATCACGGAGGTCATATAGAGGACACAGTAACCTCACCACTTCACAAATTACAAAGAACAAATCGAAAATCACACACGAGAACTAGCCTCTCGAGAAGGAGTAATTCGTAAAAATGGATAGGGTCCTTTTTGCATGTATACTTTTAAAGCCCTGATCATCAAATGTATAAAATACACCTTTTAGAGTTTAACCTACCTTCAAGCATGGGTTTTATGAAGTACATGCATTTAAGATGATGCAGACAGACTGTAACTTATGCATACGATGGAGGTAGGGTAGGAAAAGCCAAGTAATTAATATGCTTCAGAACTTTTATAACTTAAGCATACGATGGAGGTAGGGTAATAAACCATGCATTTACTATGTTCTATATTTCTTCATTTAGGCATAGCCTCAGGGCGAGTAGCCTAGATTAAAATATTGGATTACTTCGGACTATGGGTACTTATGGGTACAGACAGAATGTCCTTTTGGGATAAGAGGCTTATAAACCTTGGCCACTTTTGTAGGCTGGTAAATGATCACGTTCAATGGAAGAAATTTTTTACCATAGGTCCTTAGTGGAGTTTTTCTAGGTAGATCTCACTCCCTCTTATAGGACCTATAAGGAATCAAGATGTTAAACTTAAAAGACAAATTTCTTGAAAGAATGTAAACATAGATAGGTAAGAAGAAACCCTAGGGAAACCTTAGGCGATGGATTTTTTTCGAAACCCTAGCACTGTGTCTATTATGGTTTGTGTGGCTGAAACTTCATTAATCCCCGGTGTTTGATGTAGGATTTAAGTATTTTAGTGTTGGGTTTTGGACTTGTGTTTGCTTTTGTGCGATCATGTGGCGTGGTTTTTCTGGTATTATTTTTCTTTTCCTTATCTATTACTGGTTTGCCTCTGACAGGTCTCTGATTTTTCGGGGGTTGGTGTTGCTCTTCCTATTTCTCGTGTTGTTATTGTTTTTCTTCACCGTTCCTAGGGTAAGCGCTCTTTGTCTTTCTCGGTGATATGAGACCATGTGACTTTCGGCTGTGGTTTCACATGGTGTCAGTGTCATGATTGTTGGTAGTATCAATCCTACTGTTTTTTATTGACTTCTCTGACATTCTCGTCTATCTTCCTGGGGTTTGCGGTTCATTATGCTCTTTAGTTATATTTTCTCATTAGGTCTTATAGGAGTTAAGTATGTAATTATTTACAAAGCTAATACCAATATGTAGTCAAAAAGCGGGAATTTTCTGTGAGGGTTTTCGTCTTCTTTGTTTTTTCTTGTGGCATATTTTCTTCTGTCAGTGGTCAGTGTGGTGGGGTTTTTTTTTGGGCCTCTTCTGTGGTGTTTTTTAGGATGGGGCCTCTTTCGACTCACCCATTGGGTTATCAGACTAACCCTAAGGTTCCAATCCACTGTTTGAAGTGGGTTTCTGCAAATGTCAAAGTTCTTCTTGAAGGTGGTGAAGCTTCTCTTACGAATGTTTCGCACTTGGCGACACGTAGACATCTGGTGTCTCATGCGGGTGGTAGTCATGCGTTCTTGGACTCCCGTGGTTCCAAAGCGGCTCCCAACAAGGTGGTGCATCTGGATTTCAAGAAGGTTAAACTTGGGCATCCAGTCTACATGTTGGGTGGTGATGTTACAATTGATATCGTCTCTACTATGTCTCAGCGGGAACTCATTGGAAGATTTGAGTATGTGTGGCCGCCCATACCTACTATCATAGCCTGGGTTAGGAATGTATGGAATCCCCTGCTAAAATCAGTTCTGAAGGTTGTGACTCTAGTTAATGGGTGGGTTTTGTTTCATTTTTTGTAAGCTGAGGACAAGATTGTCGTTGAATCTTAGTACTGGATATTGGGGGTTGGATCTCTCATTTTAATTCGATGTCATGTGGGTTTCAACCCTCATATGGAGAATCCAGTGCGTCATCATTTATGTGTTCTGTTGTCGCATTTCCCGATTCAATGTTGGTTGCTCCAGGGTTTTATGAAAACAAAAACCTCGCTTGGCAATTTCATTTTAATGGAGGATGAAGATATTCTTGGTGGCGAGCGTTCTACTACTCGTATGCTTATATATCTTTTTGTCTCTAAGGGTATTCCTACGGAATTGGAAATTATTTGGGAGAAAGGGTGTACTATCCAGAAGTTAGATTACTGGAAAGTGGCATTTCGTTGTCATCATTGTTGAGAAACGAGGCACTCTAAGGATTCTTGTCATTTTTGGGGTGTCTCGTATGTTGGTAGGTCTTTTGTTCACTCTGATGTGGAGATCATACAATTTGACAAAGAAATTTGTTTTCTGCTTCCCCTGGATGGGGAATCAGCTAAGGAATTTTTGGATAAGTTCAGTTCGAATATCCCACTTCTTTTGAAATTTCTTAGTGTTGTTAAAGTTTTAGAGAATATTTCAATGGTGGAGGAGGATGTTATGGTTTCTGGTGATAAGATTAGTCATGTGGGGTCGGAGGATGTTTCTTCCCCGGTCGTGGGTGGTACTTCTAATGAGGGGTGTCTGGTGGTTTCTTCATTTGTTGGGGATTCTACTGATTGTGAGGTTTTGGGTGACAATTTGTTTTGTCAGGTTGACTTCCCTCCACTCCCATCTGCTTCATTGACTAGTTTAAATATTTCTTTATTTTTTTCTCCAGTTAGGGATGTGTCGTTGTCCTGTGCCTCTCCTATATCATTAGATAGATGTTTTGGTTATGCTGGTGAGGGTGGGGCTTTATCTGGTTCCTCTCTTCCATTTCGGTTTACTCCTAACCCTATCTATGCTCTGGTGGACTCTCTGGGTGCTGAAATTATTCCATTTCCACAAGCTCATACTGGTTTTTTTATTGTTTGTAAATCCAAGAATACAAGTAAGGGGGGTATGCGTGGTATTAAAGATGCTATCTGTGAACAGTCTATTGAAACCTCTGGTGTTGTTCCTCTCTCTAATTGTGTTAATTCTTATGTAATTTCTTCACTATCTCCTAACGCACTTAGAGCATGTGTGGCCCCTGTTGAAGGTTTAAAAGGAATTTGTTCCCCTTCAATATTTAGGGGCTGGGTGGGGGCCCAAAACGTACTGCATTCAAATGTCTGCTTGACTCTCTGTGTCCAGTGGTGGTTTTCTTACAAGAAACTACGTCCTTAGGCTCGGATGCTTGTTCTTTCTTTCTGCAGCTGTGGCATGGATGGTTGTTCAGTGCCTTGGATTCGTGTGGTAATTATAGCGGGACGTTGGTGGCCTAGAACCCTTTGATGGCTGACCATAGGCCCCTTTCATACTTGTGTAGGTTTACTTCTTAAAGGGAGATTGAAGGGGTTTGGGCCATGGGTTCACTTGTTAATTATTTATGGCCCATACTCTCTTCGTGGTCCATTCTAGGAAAGAATTCATGTGTCGGGTCTCCTTGCTCTTCCAAATCTTATTTTGGTGGGGGATCTTAATTTCACTTGGTATGCTGAGGAGGTTTGGGTTTCTGGGCATGAATCTGATCCTCTTTCTGAGTTTTTTTATGACTTATTTGATAATGCTAATTTGGTGGATATTTCTCTGGTGGTCTTGTTGCCAACTTGGTCGAATGGGCGGTGTGGTTCCGCGAGTATTGCTAAAAGAATCGGTCGTTTATTTTTTTCTAATTCTCTGTGTGATGACTTTGGTTGTGTTGATGCCCCGAAATTCGCAGGCGACAACAGTAACGGATTCTCCCCAATCAACATTCCCAACTATCCCGTTGACTATTTGGTATAGGGAATCGGTCCGGTTTGCGGTCCGGCTACCGTAGGTCAAAGTAACAAAAACAAAGGCTTCATCGGTTACGGCCCGGTCCACAGAGTTTTTTGTATTTTTCCCTTAAATTATGAAATGCAAGTGCGTAATTAACATGTAGCGTGATAAGATACATGGAGCAGTCACAATGTGATGCGCAGATTTTTACCTCTTGTCTTAAGGCCCACAAGCATCCAAATCACATACAATCAAGAAAATAAACTAACTACCTAAACTATCCCTAGGGAGCAGAATTATCATTTATTGGTGAGTGATACATTTTGCACATCCATTATGAAAAGTTACAGATAGCTGATACTTCTTTCAAAACACATGAACAATTACAGATATTTAAACAACCAGATAGCCAATCGTTTTATGAACAACACTTATTACTCACAGTGGAAAACATCACAAAATATACTAAAGAACATTCAACAAGAACATATGTTCAGGAAATCAAACACTCTCACAGTTAATGAAACACAGCTGAAAATGAAATAGCTCCCCTTCAACATTGTTCATTTAATCACGTTGATACATTCCACATTTCGCTTTCTCCAGCAGGCAAAAATTGCAGTTTCTGATTGTAAAATGAAGTAGTTCCTCTTACAAGTAGAAATGGTTTACAAATTTTCGAGGGAAAAATTCCATTTTAAGTTCTAACTTTACAATATTTAAACTATCACAGCAGGCCTTTTGGGCTCCCCCCCAAACATGTGGCTTTCCAGTTTCTTCGACGTTTCAGAACCTTCTTTTTTATCTTTTCTGCACATGCTCATGATGGGAGGGGTAACTGATGGACCTTTCAGGTTTCCATCCCCGTCGATATTCATTTCGCCCCTTGAGTTCCTGTCTCCTATCTGTATCTTCTTGCCGCGGAAATATGAGCAGTCTTTTGGGTTTTTCTTTCAGGTTTCCATCCCCATCGCTATTCATTTGTCTCTTCCTTTGTTTGTCCCTATTTAGGCCCGTCTTCCTTTGCGCTGTAGCAGTTTGACCGATTTTTGTAACCCACCTGCATTCAAACAACTAGCATCATTCATTGGGAACGCATTCAAATGATGTCAACAAAAACGGCTAAGCATTGAGAAGGTCATGCACTGCGTTACTACCACAAGGCAAACACTGGCACCACTACCTTGACAAGAAACGGGGACTCATCGGATACTCAGAATAATAGCATCGGAAGCTGAAAGTCCCACTACAGCCGTAACGGCGGAAAGGAACGATGCAACGGACAAGTGACCGGAGGGCGGGAAAAAAACTCCTCAATCGGAAGCCGGCAAGGTTTGGACATTGGAATCCAAATGGCTTTCCTAGCCGCAATGGCGGAAGAGGAAGAACTACGGTCAAGCGAAGGTGGGAGGAGAATCAGTCGGACGTCGGACGGACTTCTACTTCGGAGGCCAAATCACTTTGGGAGCCGCAACGGCGGAAGAGAAAAGGTTAGAGACAAGTGATGCGGGCGGAACGACTTAATCGGGGATCGAAAGACTTTGACATCAGAAGGGAAAATGCTTCCCCGGCCGTAACGGCGGAATAAAATAGTCTTCAGACACATGACGGAAAGGTTAACACCCATCGGCAGTCAAGACTCTTTAAACTTCGGATGCTCAATCAGATTGGGGGCCGCAACGGCGGAAAAGAAACCAAACATCAGCCGTCGAATTAACACGGGATGACGCCCATCTAACAGAAAACTTTAAGTACTTCGAAACTATGAAACCAGCAATGGTTGAAACCCGTTTGCTTCCGAAACAGCGGACCTTCAAAGACAAAAACAATTTACCCCTGGCTAGGCATACCAAACTCGCATTCGCGACCAACCATAAAAAATGATACACATGAAATATTTAAAGCAGGCTGGAAACCAATCTTCAAAATCCTTCAACATAAAACACGACCAACGATTCAAGCATCCAGCGATGAAAATGACTTTAAATTATGAGGAGGGGCCCAAAATTCAGAAATTTGGGGAGAAAAGTTGCAGCTGCAACAACTGGCGATTACCTGGTGAACCTAGATCTCTGGGTGATTGTTCTTTGGGTGACAGACTGTTTCACACTAATGCATCTATTGCATCCTTCCAGCTTTCCGGATTTCTCAAATGACAGCAGTGTGTACCTTTAATCATTGATGTCAGTCCAATAAGGGAGAGTGGAAACCAAGATTTTCAAGTCCAGATAACTCTGTTGCGGCCGAAAGATGAGTTTCATTATTATTCTTGTCTTCAAGTAACTGATAGCTTGGACACCACAGGATTGTAGCACTTGGTAAACAGAAATATTCATTTGTTCCTCATTCCCATGCCATTTTAGCACTTTTTTGTGCTTTCGGACTTTTGTCCTTTTCTTATGAGTCCTCCTGAATGCCTTTCTTACTGAATTTTAATTCGGGATCCTCTATCCCGTAGTGTCCTTTTGTGTGAGTGGTGCACTTCAAGTTTCAGCTCACGGACGGAGAGGATCTTTCGGCAATTTAGTACTTATGATTCAGCACCTGCTTTGATTTGTGATGCTTTCATAGGAGTTTTTTTACTCTTTATTTTCCTTTTGGCATTCATTTATTGGCATGGGATCATTTATATTTAATATACTATTCACCTTGCTCCTTTCCATGGGTCCTCTGCTGTCGCTCCTTAGAACATTTTAAGTGTGACGTGGATGGAGCCCCAACATAGTATTCCAGACTTTTTGAATCCGGTTTATTTCACAGGGATTAAGCAGGACTTCAATGCACACAGAACTATTCAAGAAAATGACTAAACTGGAAGAAATTCTTTTATACAAACAGCAACCCACAGTCTGATCACTAAATTGTTTATCACTCCCAAAAATTTGATGTTCCCCATGCAACAGCGGGTTCGTCCCCTTTATTGAAAACAAAAAACCTCAAACTAAAGCAAACTGAAAAACATGATTCAAAAGATAGGCAGATGAATTATTTATATACAAGACAGAAGAATTCAACAAACTCAGGAAAAATAAGGTTTGAGAACCAAACCATTTACTGGTAGGTTCTCCTCCCACCTCTGCAGATCTTGCAACTTGTAAGTAGAAGGACCAAGCTTGGCTGCAATCTGAAAAGGGCCTACCCACAACGGCTGGAATTTGGTATGCTTTCCTTTCTCATCATGGGGGTGGTCCCATTTGAGGACTAAGTCTCCTACTTCAAAGTCTTTTGTCCCAGATTTATGCTTGTCAAACCATCTCTTAACTAACTCTTGTTGTTGCTTAAAGCGTTCCTTGGCTTTAGATCTAGCCTCTTCTGCTTTCAGGAGATTATATATTCTTATCTGTAAAACTTCATCATCAGACCCCCTAGACTCTTGAGCTAGTATGGAAGATGGTAACATGATATTGGGAGGAAGGATGGCTTCTTTACCATAGACAAGGGTATATGGAGACACTCCAATCGCAGACTTGGGTGTGACTCTATCGGCCCAAAGGACATTTGGTAATGCTGAGTGCCAACTCCTCTGGTTTTCTACTACAGTCTTCTTTAAAATTCTAATCAGATTTTTGTTGGAGGATTTAGCCAGGCCATTTCCTTGTGGATAGTAATTAGCAGAATAATGCAATTTTATCCCTTTATCATGAGCAAATGTAGTCAATTTAATTGATGAAAAGTATTTAGCATTATCAAAGACTAACGAAACTGGAACTTTAAACCTGTTCATGATATGATCTTGTAGGAAGCTGATGACTTCGTCTTCATTTATCTTGCGTAGCGGGATAGCTTCGACCCAGCGGGTGAAATAATCAGTGGCGGTCATAATGTACTTGTGCTGCAAAGAGAAATTCGGCTTTATTTCTCCAATTATATCCAGCCCCCATTGCTCGAATGGTTCCATGATCATCATAGGCTTTAGGGGTGCTGCTGCTTTAGGTTGTCTCCCACCACACCTTTGGAAAATATCACATTTCCTGACATGTGCGTGTGCGTCTTTGAAAAGCGTAGGCCAATAGTAACCTTCCCTGAGGATCTTGTGGGATGTAGTGTCTCCTGAATAATGTCCCCCAGCAGGACCGTCATGCAACTCTGTCATTACTTTCTTCGCATCTTCCTTTTCTAGGCATCTGAGAAGAACCCCGTCATAATTTTTTCTAAATAATATTCCTTCCACAATTTGATAAGATGTTGATTTAAGACGTAGCGCTCTTCTTTGCTTGGAATTCCAATGTTCAGGTAACAACCCTACCTACAGGTAATGTACAAGGTCTCTATACCAAGACTCGGGAGCTGTAAACAAAGGACATACCTCCATTACATGTAATTCGGCCTCATCCTCCCAGGCTTGTTCTTCATTGTTCCCACTTTTAGTCATCAATTTTCACAACCCTTGACCTTTAACTATAGAGGCTGGCTTGAATTCAAGGGCGTACTCTTGAAGAGCTATTACCCAGTTGCCCCTTCTTTCTCCTAACTCTTTCTGTATGAGAAGGGATCTTACAGCTGGGTAGGGGACTATTACCTTGGTTTGATTCTTTAATATATAAGGCTTGAATTGCTTTACTGCCTTAAACACTCCATAAGCCTACTTATCAATGGCTGGGTAGTTCAATTCAACCCCTTGTAGACCAGTACTCATAAAGGAGATTGGGAATTCATCCCCCCCTTCTTCCTTTTGGGTGAGCACGGCTGCCAGTGAATCATCGAATGCAAATGTATACAGAATAAAGTCTTTATCGAAATCTGAGCTTTTAAGGGAAGGTGCATGTGCGACAGCATTCTTGATTTTGCTGAAAGCATTCTTTTCAATCTCTGTCCATTTGAATTGTGCATTTTGCTTCACCATCTGCTGCAGTGGTTTGACGGTCTGAGCGAAATCAGGCACAAATCTTCGTACGAAATTTATGGTTCCCATGAATGATTGCATCCCTTTTTTATTGTGTGGCAAGGGGATTTGTTCAATAGCCTTAATTCTCTCTGGATCAATGGAGATTCCTTGCTTTGACACTATGTGACCCAGCAACTTGCCCTCTGTGACAGCGAACACACATTTCTTAGGATTGAGTGAGATACCATACTTTCGACAGTGTTCAAAAATCTGCCTCAAGTGAAATGCGTGCTCTCCTCTTTTTTTCGAGAATATAGTAATATCGTCAAGATAAACTACAATGCTGCGGCCGATCAATCCACAGAAAGCTATGTCCATAGCTCTCTGAAATGTTCCTCCCGCATTTATAAGCCCAAAAGGCATCCTTTTGTAGGAAAAGGTTCCCCATTTGGTCCTGAACGTTGTCTTCAACCTGTCCTCCTCGGCTACTAATACTTGATTGTAGCCATAGAAACCGTCCAATAACGAAAACGGTTCAGAACCTGAGACCATTTGGAGCAATTGCTCCATGGGTGGCACCGGGTAGTTATCCTTGTCTGATGCTCGGTTTAGGTTCCTGAAATCCACGCAGAATCTGATCTCTCCAGAATTTTTCCTTACTGGTACCAGATTTGATACCCACTTAGAGTGTCTGACTTTAAAAATCATTCTAGCATCCAATAATTTCTTCACTTCACTCTGAATCACCGGTTCCAATTTTGGATGCATTTTTCTTAATGGTTGCTGATAGGGCTTTAGCCGGCTTTAATGGGGACGACATGCTTGATGATGTTGGTGTCATGTGTTTTCAAATCTTCATATGTCCATGCAAAAACATCTTTATATTGTTTAAATAGACTGATGAATTTGTCTCTTTCTACTGGTGAACAACACTTGCCGAGATTCACAAATTTTGGATTCGTCTCAGCCCCTAAATTTATCAACTCGAACTGTAGAGATGAGCTGTGGGTATTCACGTTGGCTGGTCTTCTGAACTTTTCATTTAAATCGAACATTTTTTCTAACATTCTGACACCTTTAGGAATGAAATTGTCATATTTCATCTCGGCTTGATGCTCTTCATCGTCTATGATCGCTCCTTTAAACACCTCGTCATTTGTCAAACATTCTATGATTTGTTGATAATCGTCGAACACCCGCAAGTTGGTGATCATATCTGGTACTGAGGGCCTGAAAAGCAGTTCGACAGAACACCGATTATTAGTGGGTACGAGTTTAGTGGCAGATGTGTCCAACAGATCAGCAGCTGCGTTTTTAATTCTTGGAATTGAAATAATGTTGAATGCATTAAAATATTTAAGTAAATCCCATACCTCATTTTGGTAAGCCTTTAAGTGAGGAGAAACACAATGTATCTGATTCCGGATTTGTTTCACAATAATTTCAGAATCCCCATAAACTTTTAGATTACTTACCTTTAATTCAATTTCCTTCTTTAGTCCCTGTACCAGTGCTTCGTACTCAACTGTATTATTAGTACACTCAAACACTAGTCTACATGAAAGGAAATGTTTATTCTTCTGTGGGTCGATCAGGACACAACCAGCCCCTGACCCTTCTAATGTCTTAGAGCCATCAAAAAACAAAATCCAAAAATCACTAACTACTAAAGGTGAATCTACTCCTACTGCTAAGCTTACTATATTACAGTCAATCTCATCAGCCTGTGAGAATCAAAGGAGATCAGGATGAGTTTTTGATGTGTTGCTGGCTTCTTATGCTTGATAATTCCCTAGTTCCAACTCGATAAAATAGTTTCCCAGTACAGAATCCATCGGTACATTCTTCTCCTCCAGCTGAGTAACATTGTACTTCATGTGAGGTTCTCTTAGAATCTTAATTTGGTTTGGACTCCCTTTGTATGGCAACCAAAGATGGGACCAATCTGAGGTGAAATATCCATTTAATTTGGCCGACCAATCTCTGCTCAAGACAAGACCGTAAGCGTCTGGTATATCAGCCACCACGATGTTAATAACTTGGAAAACATTGTCATTGGATGCCAGACGGACTAGGACATCTTCTAGCAACCCAATTACCTTAACATCTGTCCTATCCAACTGAACCACCCTCCATGTGGATGGCTTAGGCTGCCCATTTATCTTCTTACATACTATTATGGGCATGACATTAACTGCTGCCCCTGAGTCTACCGGACAATTGTGCACTTTATGATTGAAAATTTCAAAGGTGAGGAGGAACGGTGGATATTTTCTTTTAGACTTACCTCCAATGTTGGTTTCTCCAATTTCTTCTTCTTCCTGAGGTTGATTATCCATAGGAAGCTTCTCATCTGATGCTTCAAGTGCTTTCAACAGTCTTTCTTTTTGCTGCAGCACTTTACACATTTCGAATAACGGAACATTAGCTTTTACCCTTTTTAAATCCTCCACAATGTCATAATCCATCAGCTGCTCAATGGGATGGGGTTTATCAACATTTTCTTCACTTGGCTGGGCCCGTGCTTCTTTTTGCCTAGGATTTTGGCTGGTAATGGCGAATTATGGAATCTTATCAGCCAAGGATTTATTTTGAAATTTCTTCATAACATTTCTCTGCAGCCTCTTAATCTTTGGGAGTATCAGACTGTCTTCCTTAACCGTCCCTTGGCTCCTTGTGGCTACGTTGGTTTCCATAACGTCCTTGTACCCCTGAGCCTTTTCCTCTTCAGCATCAAATAACGAGACAGAATTCCATAAAGCCATGGTTTCTTCTTCCTATTCTTTCGCAGAAGTAGAAGCAGAATTCTCTTTTCTTTCTTCATCTCCTTCTTCTGTTAATCTAGAATCCAACATCTGATTCATGACCAACATCATTGAATTTATCCATTGCGGACAATTCTTTTCAGAGTGGGGTTGTTGGTGGAAAGTGCAAAAATTCTCCATCCCTATCTCTGTTAAATTCATGGATGCTGCATTGTATGGAGGAGGTTGAGACTGATTGTTGTCCTCTCTTTTCTTATAATATGGCTTATAAAACTTTGGTGCTTCCTTCTCTTTCTCCAAGTCTATGATTTTGTTGGACATCTTTTGCATCATTTTGGCCATATTTTCCAAATCTGGCGATTTTTCTTCCTTAGGTTTAGTAAACAATAAGGCTTTCTTGCCTACACCTTTTTCTCCTGACTGCTCTAGATAGTCTTCAATACTCTCTCTTTTAGCTTCAAATACTTCAACCTCTTCATAGGTTTCCGTCAAAGTAGGCTTGGCCCTGCCTTTGGCAAACATGGCCAGATAAAGGCCTAAAGCTAAAGTATAATATTCAATCAGAACTTTGTCTGAAGGTCTATCCGTTTCAGAGAAATTCTTGAGATAGGCTGCAAACCTTTGTGTGAAGCTGTGCACCTTTTCCTTTCTTTCTTTCTTCAATGCGCACAGCCCTTTCATGAGAGCCGCATGAGTTTTCTGAGTTGCATACTTACTTCTGAAAATTCTTTCAAAGGTATCCCAATCGAGGATAGAGTTAGCAGGCAACCCAAAGTACCATGATGCTGCAGCTCCTTTAAGGGTATGTGGAAACAGTCTGCAGACTACATCTTCATGCTCCCCAGCCCTCAATCCTTCAATTTCCAAGTAGAAACTTTGTAGATGATCATCTACTAGTATTTTCTCATTTGGGTCGAACTTGGGAAACATCTTGTCAAAGGCTTGGGGTAGGTCGTGTAATGGAGGTGTCAGGTTTAATGGTGATCTGGCTCTCCATGCAGGTGGTGGATTTGGCGGGTTAGGTGGTTGAATTGCGTTTATGCCAGCCATGAGTCTGGGTGGAGAGTGAGGGGTTCCTGGGCCTTCTTGATTCAAAGGCAGCACAACTTCCTGTAAGGCTGTTTCTACAAGCTCTTCCCAGTCTCCAACCAACACTGAGCCTTCCGCTTCAGGACGATCTTTCTTTTTATACTCTCTTCTGGGAAATTCAGGGATGATTGGCAATCCTCCAATCTTCTTTACATATGCCCTGGTGTGTCTTCTCAGATAATTAACAATTTCGTTGCCAACAGAATATAGATGTTCTCTTTCTTCCGGAATTGGATTATGAAACCCACTGTTTTCAGAACTGTTACCGATGGAATATTCTCGGGAAAATGGGTTTCCTCGGCTAGCCATACACTGGCGGCCCTCCTTCTAGCACCAAAACTATTGATGCCCCGAAATTTGTAGGCAACAACAGTAAGGGATTCTCCCCAATCAACGTTCCCAACTAGCCCGTTGACTGTTTGGTATAGGGAATCCGTCCGATTTGCGGTCCGACTACCATATGTCAAAGTAACAAAAACAAAGGCTTCACCGGTTACGGCCTGGTCCACGGAGTTTTTTGTATTTTTGCCTTAAATTATGAAATGCAAGTGCCTAATTAACATGCAGGGTGATAAGATGCATGGAGCAGTCACAATGTGATGCACAGGGTTTTACCTCTTGTCTTAAGGCCCACAAGCATCCAAATCACATACAATCAAGAAAATAAACTAACTACCTAAACTATCCCTAGGGAGCAGAATTATCATTTATTGGTGAGTGATACATTTTGCACATGCATTATGAAAAGTTATAGATAGCTGATACTTCTTTCAAAACACATGAACAATTACAGATATTTAAACAACCAGATAGCCAATCGTTTTATGAACAACACTTATTACTCACAATGGAAATAGTTCCCCTTCAACATTGTTCATTTAATCACGTTGATACATTCCACATTTCGCTTTCTCCAGCAGGAAAAAATTGCAGTTTCTGATTGTAAAACGAAGTAGTTCCTCTTACAAGCAAAAATGGTTTACAAATTTTTGAGGGAAAAAATCCATTTTAAGTTCTAACTTTACAATATTTAAACTATCACAGTAGGCCTTTTGGGCTCCCCCCCAAAACATGTGGCTTTCCAGTTTCTTCGACGTTTCAGAACCTTCTTTTTTATCTTTTCTGCACATGCTCATGATGGGAGGGGTAACTGATGGACCTTTCAGGTTTCCATCCCCGTCGCTATTCATTTCGCCCCTTGAGTTCCTATCTCCCATCTGTATCTTCGTGCCGCAGAAATATGAGCAGTCTTTTGGATTTTTCTTTCAAGTTTCCATCCCCATCGCTATTCATTTGTCTCTTCCTTTGTTTGTCCCTATTTAGGCCCGTCTTCCTTCGCGCTGTAGCAGTTTGACCGATTTCTGTAACCCACCTGCATTCAAACAACTAGCATCATTCATTGGAAACGCATTCAAATGATGTCAACAAAAACGGCTAAGCATTGAGAAGGTCATGCACTGCGTTACTACCACAAGGAAAACACTGGCACCACTACCTTGACAGGAAGCGGGGACTCATAGGATACTCAGAATAATAGCATCGGAAGCTGAAAGTCCCACTACAGCCGTAACGGCGGAAAGGAACGAGGCAACGGACAAGTGACCGAAGGGCGGGAAAAAAACTCCTCAATCGGAAGCCGGCAAGGTTTGGACATCGGAAGCCAAATGGATTTCCTAGACGCAACGGCGGAAGAGGAAGAACTACGGGCAAGTGGCGGTGGGAGGAGACTCAGTCAGACGTCGAACGGACTTCTACTTCGGAGGCCAAATCACTTTGGGAGCCCCAACGGCGGAAGAGAAAAGGTTAGAGACAAGCGATGTGAGCGGAACGACTTAATCGGGGATCGAAAGACTTTGACATCAGAAGGGAAAAGGCTTCCCCGGCCGCAACGACAGAAGAAAATAGTCTTCGGACACGCAACAGAAAGGTTAACACACATCAGCAGTCAGGGCTCTTTAAGCTTCGGATGGTCAATCAGATTGGGGGCCGCAACGGCGGAAAAGAAACCAAACATCAGCCGCCGAATTAACACATGATGACACCCGTCTAACAGAAAACTTTAAGTACTTCGAAACTATGAAACCAGCAATGGTTGAAACCCGTTTGCTTCCGAAACAGCGGACCTTCAAAGACAAAAACAATTTACCCCTGGCTAGGCATACCAAACTCGCATTCGTGACCAACCATAAAAAATGATACACATGCAATCTTTAAAGTAGGCTGGAAACCAATCTTCAAAATCCTTCAACATAAAACACGACCAATCATTCAAGCATCCAGCGATGAAAATGACTTTAAATTATGAGGAGGGGCCCAAAATTCAAAAATTTGGGGAGAAAATTTGCAGCTGCAACAGGTTGTTTTCGCAGTTGGAACTACTCTATTGGCTCTTCTAACCAGAAAGCTATTGTTTTATAGATTGATTTTGAAAATGTTAAAGACTCATTTTCCTTTTAGATTCAATTTTTTATGGCTACAGGTAGATGACTTTAATGTTCTGAATAAATCACAGTGGGATAAGTTTCAATCTAAGGTTCCTTTACATTTCTTTCCTTTGAAGGATATTCTGTTCAAATTGGAGAAGCTTCGCCCTTTGGTTAGGACTTGGGACATGGAAACTAAGAAAAAGGATGATGTGTTGCTTGTCTCTATCAAAAATGATATTCTCCTGGTTGAGAATGTGCTGGGAATTGATCTTTTCTGCCCAGTTCGTGCCGAGAGAATAAAGGGTTTGTATTCTTAGAAGCAATCAATTTTGAGGAAAAATGTTGGGGCGCGCACCTTAACGGTCCCTAATTTTGGTAACTCCGCGGTTTTTGTGGGAGTTTGTAAGAGAAGTTACGACTCAAAATAGTCTTAGGGGTGTCAGAGTTGATTCAAAGTCCTCTTTTTGTAATAAACCCATGGTTTAAGTCCAGTGTTTAGGGTTCGGGGTGCCCATGGTTTAAGCCCGTGGTTTTGTAATAAGTGCACTATAAATAAGCACTCTTGAAAAGAAGTCAGTTTAGGCTTTGGATGTAAGATGAATTAATGCAAAGCTAAGGCTACTTTGTAAGAGAAGTTTAAGTCCCAGTTGTGTGCGTGGACAACCTCTACAGCTGTGTGCAAAGAGGGTTTTGGGTGATAAAGGAAATCTGCAGCTATGTGCGTAGAGGCCTGCAGCTGTGTGCGCGGCCTGGAAGACTTGAAGGGATCTACAGCTGAGTGTGCAGATCAGAACTGTGGTTTTTGTAAAGAGTTGAATAAAACACAGTTCTGTGGACATAACCCCTAAACTGGGGGTGAACCACGTTATATCGTGTGTTGTGGTTTTTGTTGTGTTGTTCTTTATGCATTGATAAATATATATCTGATAAGTAAGATCACTGCTAAATATTAACTTTGCTGGAATTCCCAGTAGAGGGTTAAGCAAGGCACTGTCTATTTATCTAACCGCGAAGCTAAATAAGTAACTATTAAAGTTTTGCATTGTATGATTATAAGTGTTAGAAACTAAAGGTACAGTAATATCCCTCTTTTGCTTGCAGAAACCTGATTCTGCGGCACCCCATAGCTGTTTCGGGTGAGACTGCAACCTGTTCGTAGGTTGTTTCTGAAAGGGCCAACACTGTGGGTCTTTTGTTGGTGCGAAGTTAATGGTATAAAGCCCGGGTCTGCCCTACAGCCCAACAAATTGGTTCCGTTTCCAGTTGAACTCAGTATCTGCTCAAGAGGGGTTTACGTCGTACCTCGAGGGCTATGTTCTAGAGACCCTCTATGAAGGAAATCAGTGATTGGCTTAATGAGACTTATCTGAAATTCACTGAGCAAGAGAACAAAGATCCACGTCGTAGTGCAAACGACTTTTTACAAAGGTATGTTTTCTGTGATGTTTATGAAATTTTCTTTGGTAGTATCCACATAGAGTTGCACCAGTGGTTATCCAGGTTAACAGAGCGAAGGACGAACTTCCAAGAACGTCAGTTTCCTGATTGGACCCCCGCGAGAATTAATACACTGAAAAGGGTGAACAACGAGATATCCCGCGTTGTTGATTTCTGGACAACGCAAACCCTTGAAGCATTTGTGACAGAGTTTGCCATCGACACGAGTACTTCCTTTAGTGAAGCCGAGTGGCAGTTTTTCAAAGGACCAAGGGGTAAGTTTTTGAATTCATTTAGTTTGCGAATTAAAATGCTATTAGCTGAAAAAGGTATATTGCTAATTGAATCAGACTGTTAGATTTAGTATTCCTAACCTATGTTTGCAAGTGAAAATACCTTCGACGAGCAAAGCGGTTTGCTACGAAGCGGCAAAAGGTATAAGAGATATTTTAGATCCTATTCCCAGGGTCAGCATACCGAGTATTCCCCTGTAAATCCCACAGATTTAGAACCCAAAGAAACCCCTTCTGTTGGAAACCCTCCGGTAACCCCGCAGCGCAGACCTATTATCCCTGAGAACCCATCGCAGTCTAAAAGTAACCCTAGCTCGAGTATTCCTGTCACAGGACAGTCTACCCCAGTAAGTTCCCCCCCACCTAATTCCAGTCCCCATCCCTGCCCCCCTAGATCCACTATGGCCCACATGCATGATGACATTAAGCTCCCTATTTTCAAAGGAACTGGATCAGAGGATCCAAAACAGTTCTGGTTTTTATGTGAAGCAGTGTGGATTGCTAAGACCATTACAGATCATGATACAAAACGAGTGCAGTTGGTTACTTCTTTCAAAGACCGCGCTCTGACCTGGTTCATGAATTTTTCCAGCACTCAGAACCATGCCTTGGCTGATATAAAAGCAGCAATGATAAAGGAATTTAAGAAGCCGAAATCTGAGTCGCAGTGTATCACTGAATTGAAAGAGATTCAGCAGAGGTGCGGCGAATCAGTGTGGGACTTTGATCAAAGATTCAAAGTTCTGCTGGACCAAGTCAGTTTCCCCATTGGACCTGCGCAGCACAAAGAACGGTTCATTGCAGGGTTGCTACCGCATATCAGAACTCCACTCATGCAGCAGAAGGTTGCTGACTAGCAAGAGGCTCTGGAAATCACGATGAAGCTTGAAACCGCTCCTGTCAAAGACAATTCTAGTATTGTTCAAATCCAAATGCAGTTGGCAGCGATGGCTCTGGAGCTTCATGATATGAAGAAAGGAAAAACTGGTCGCGAAGAGGTTTGGTGTACATAATGTCGGACAGAAGGCCACGACAAGGAACAGTGTCTTGTGGTAAGAAACTACCTAAATACTGGTGCGCCAAACCCATTTAGCCCTACTGTTCTATATTGTGAGATCTGTCAGACAACTGGCCAGCATCGACCTGAAGACTGCTATCTTCTGCACAGGTATGTGCAAGTCCCTAAGAACCCTTATTATAAGTTCTGTAAATCAGTGGGACACAACGAAGATGAGTGTCACAGCTTTGACATCATGAGAGAACGAACTTACAATGCTTATCGGGTACAAAATGAGGGACAGAGAAATGATGGCTATGGTTACCGAGGTGGTGCATCCGGTAGAGGTGCTTTTGGAGGTCGTGGTCGAGGTGGTATGGCCGAAAGAGGAAGAGGCCAGGTTGTGTGTTACAACTGTAACCAGGCCGGGCATCTAGCGAGAGACTGTCAGAACCCAACTACGACATGTCGGTATTGCCGAGTAGTAGATCATGTGATCGAGCAGTGCCCGCAGTTGATAGCTAAGATTCAGAAAATAAATAGTGCACCTACTCAGAATATTTAGATGATTTCCATCGAGCAAAGACCTGCCCCAACCATTAATGTTGTTACCCGGAGTGGAGCTTCGACGGAAGTACAGAAT
Source organism: Pseudotsuga menziesii (assembly GCA_001517045.1). Classification (NCBI taxonomy): domain Eukaryota; kingdom Viridiplantae; phylum Streptophyta; class Pinopsida; order Pinales; family Pinaceae; genus Pseudotsuga; species Pseudotsuga menziesii. The sequence continues at coordinate 84,021 of LPNX010435105.1, forward strand.
AAGGAGAAACAGCCTGACGAGGCTTGAGTTCATAAGGCCCCAGTGAAACATTAGAGTAATTTTGGGGTCTAAAATGGGCCTCCTAAGGAAAATAATAAAATAATAGTTAAAATAATAAAATAATATTGATTAATTTTGGAGGAAGAAAGAAAAAACTACTTTTTGTGTTTGTATTTTCGACATATCTCCCTGTGTTTTTACTCAAATTTCGATCAAGAGAGCCCGTTGGATGTGGAATTTGATTCCACATCCAACGAGTACCCACACTGCATACTTTTGATGGACCCCGCTACCCCAAAAACAAGAAATACCTGAAAAAACGTGATGATGACATCATCATCACGTTTTTTCAGGTATTTCTTGTTTTTGGGGTAGCGGGGTCCATCAAAAGTATGCATTGTGGGTACTCATTGGATGCGGAATCAAATTCCACATCCAACAAGCTCTCCAGATTGAAATTTAAGTAAAAACACAATGAGATATGTCGAAAATACGAATAAAACAAGTTGTTTCTTTTAATGACAAATATGTCAATTCAACCATTATGGTTGACTTATTTTATTGAAATTTTATTGGTTCTTGAATTCCAACTCACAAAAACTTATTTTGGCACGTTTTCTTATAAGGCCCATTTTAGACCCCAAATTTCCTCTAATGGTCCTAGCATTTGATAACGAAAGAGAAAAAGAGACATTCATGGAAGCCAAGCGAGATTTTGTTGTTCCTAGCACATCAGTAGCACCTGGGAAACAACATCAGCAGCAGTCGTAGACGCAAGAAACTTCGACATACAAAGTAAGTACACTATCCTCCTTTTTACAGAGTTGCCTGAAGCTCTTAAAAAATCAGAATGCTTTAAGTGAGTTGCAGAAAGTTATTGCTTCCTGCGAACCTCAGCAAAGTTCTGGTTAGGCAAAAGCTGTTAATAGAGTCAGGAGAACTGGCAGGGAAATGCGATTGAATGCTCAGATAGTAGAGTATGATACGACTGATGTTATCTTGGACCTAGGATCAGAGGTAAATGTCTTAACTAAGCAAACCTAGGAACAAATGGGAAAACCTACCCTTGATTGGTCCCCTATACAGTTGAGATTAGCCAATCAGCAGAAGATTGTACCCCTAGGACGACTCCCTAAGGTCCCAGTGGATATTGATGGCGTCTGTACTGTAGCAGACTTCGAAGTTATTGAGATCATTGACGACAGCAACCCCTATCCAGCATTGCTAGGTATTGAGTGGGCATTAAACAATGATGCAGTCATTAACCTAAAAAAGAGACAGATGACTTTCGAAGGGAAAGAACTAAGAGTCATAGTCCCATTGGACCCTTCTCAAGGAGAGAGATACACAGAGCCAGTAAGAGATGAAGACCAGGATGTTTTGGACCACATCTACAATATCACAGTGAAGGAAGAAGATTATGTTGATCCTACTGCCGAAGGTATCATGGATTGGTAGTGTGACAGCTCCTACATGATGGATTCAGATGATGGGTTAGAAAACTAGCAGAACAGACTTTATGAGCTGCATCGACATAGATGTGCCAGAATTACCAAATCTATCAGATGGCTTGGTGCACAGGGCAGAGTCCTACCTATTTTTGATGACTTGTCAAACCCAAAACAGTTTATTGAACAATTCTCAGACCAGATACCAAATTCACAGAAAATGGAGACTCTGGATTCAGTATTCAAAGCCACAGCAGCCAAAAGGTGGAATGGCCATAAGAAGAACATTCCTAGTTGGAAAGCTTGTCAGAAGTTCCTTCGCCTGAGATTTAGGGATCAGCCTCAGGAGGTGCGAAGCAGGTTTAATGGTAAGATTAGTCCTCAGGGACATTTGGAGTAATGCTACGAGGCATGGAAGCATGTACCTTAGGTAGAATGGGTACATCGATTTGTGCATACTCTGGAACCACTAGCAAAGAACTAGTACGCGGAGGCTGACCTTCGCCACGATACTGTAAGTTGGGATTGTCTTGTTAATAGTTTTGTGATTACCTTTTCTACTAATGAGGATTGTCTAGCTTTGGATGCAGCTATCAGGTTGGTCCATACTAAGGTATTTGATGATCAAGAAGTAGTAAAATACCGGCCTGATTGGAAAGCACAAGAAGCTCATGCAGTGGAATATCAAAAGGACACTGCGACACACACAGATCCGCAGTCGAAGCCCCTAAAGTGACTCATCCCCTGAAGACGTGGACAATCAACATTGGATCAGAAGACTAGCCTAAGTATGCTACCAGTGGAGATTATTGGGATGAAGACACGGTAAGCGAAGCGACCCAACTTCTCCATGAGTATCGGGACTTATGTCTGATAAAGTTCCTTGAAATAAAAGGAATCATTAAAGCTGTGGATGACATTTTGTCATGGGTGGAAGCTCGACCACATGTCGCAGATGGTGTTCAGAGGTGTCGAATTCCCTTATTAGGGCGCAGCCAGAGTCACTGCTTGTGCCGAAGAAGGAAAGATGTGTCGAAGATTAAAATACGACCATTGAAAGAAATCAAAATTGGCGGCGCCGGTACGCTACTCGTATTTACTGCCTATATTAATGAGATCTTGGAAAATCTACCGCCGTTTGGACAAGATCTCTGTCAAATTTGGTGCCATCAATGCACAGTTATGACATATTTTGTGGATACATTCTATAAGAAGACACCCACACCCGCAATGTTCGCAATTTTCAGTTTCTTAAGTTTTACAATTGCACCCATGTCAGCTGATAGCGAGATTCAGAAGTTAGTGAGAGAATTTGAACAGGAGGGTCTGCCACACCTCTTCAGCCACCCACCAGCATCTGCAACCCGTGAAGAGACTCCCCTAGCCCCAACCCAGCCAATGCAGACACGGTCTACCAGAAAAAAATTTAAACTTGAAGTTCGTTCGAAGTGGAATGAAGATAGACACCAGCAATCAGGGAAGACACCAGAGGATCCCCAGATGAATCCATCCGGCTCAGCAGAGGTCCCGTTTGAAGAAGATGATAAGATTGCACCGCAGCATCCACCGTATCTTCCGCCAGTTCGACCAGGAGTCCAGCTCCCTCGGCGAACGAAAAAGTTCACATTACGCACCCCTTCGCTGCCACCGGGTGTGCAGCTGGTTGGGACAATGTCAGGGAAAATAGACCGGCTCAAGTACGTCGACCACGATACAAAATATCATGGAAAATTTTCACAGTTCACACCTGGGACATAATTACACTCTGTCCGCTACCAGGAGACTAGCGCGACATTATTAGAAGTAAAACAGTGGGATGCTGGCTTGGACAAAGCTGGTTTGTTGAAGATGCTCGATGTGCCCCACTTCGGCCGCAGCACACAGGTAATCGTGGTGGTCAAAAAATTACTGGCATTGGTACACGATGGGTACCTATGGATAGGAAACCAGAAAATCACTATCAATGGAGAACTCATTCACCAGATTACGGGCCTGCCGAAGGAAGGACCTGACCCTAGCATTGAGTTTGTGGGAAAGCATGAAGATATGAAGCTAGCTCATACCATGAAGGAAAGCTTCGAGCTGACGAAATTGAAGCGAGGGTATCAAACCTCGGCCATTCAGCATCACAACATCCGCTTCGCCGCTGAACTCTTAACCTACAAATTGATGAGGAAGTGCAGACCATATGAAGTGCCTGCTCCGATTGTAAGTATCGTTGTGAACTATGCAGAAGGCTACATTTACAACTGGGTAGCATACATCGCTAAGGAATTTCTTGAAGATACCCGCGACACGCAGGAAAAAGGTAGACCCTTTCACTATTCATGGCTGATCATACTTATTGCCTTAATCGGGTGGAAAGAGCCCACTGAGGCACAGTTTATTGATGTACCTCCAAGCATGTCAGGTGCAGCGAGGTACGCATCACTCTGGGTGTCGCAGGACAAAACATCCCAGCAGATGATTAATACTGTGTTCGCCTTTTATGCCATGAGTATCTCATATGAGATTTTCAAGACCCCGTGGCTCAGTAATGAGCTATTCTCTCAATATGAGGGAGTGGCCAATTTCAGGGCCAACATGCATAATGTCTTTATCCAGGCCCGCGCAGATCAGAAGAAAGCATGCTGGAAGTTGCCATATGTGGTGACCAAAGACGACATCCTCATAGTAATTCAGCGGTGGCCAATTGAATGGATGAAGGACGAAGGCACAAAGCCCAACATCCCAATCCCTCTGGTCACCAATGTGGGTGCTGGTCCTAGTCAGACGCAACAGCAAAATCCCCCAGAAGACAGCAAAGAGCAAACTGAGTCACAACAGAGTGAAACCGACCAGGGTGGAGATGGCGGAGATGAAGGAGACGAGGAGGAGGAGTCAGTCAAAACTATCTCAGACCCTAATCAGCCGGATAAGCGCAAGTCACCAGAGGCCGAAGAAGTGACCAAACATTAGTCCCGAAAGAAAATGAAAGCGTCAAAAGACAAGAACATCAACGAAGAGCCTACCCTGACAAGTGAAGAGCTTAATCAGGCTCTGTCGAAATCCACAGAAGTTCTCACCAAGAAATGGTCAGAATTTGCAGCTACACATCTACATGCCATTACCGGTGTAGCGAAGCACATTTCGGAGTTGAAGGACTTAGCAGAAAAATCGCTGACTGGCGCTTCAGCAAGCAGTGCCCCAATAAGCGCGCAGTCGGACCTAAGGTAATGGCTGGCCAGAGATAACAAAGGCCAAGTGTCGAGTGCAGCCCTCATATTAACGGATGCAGTGTCTCATTCGGAGATGAGTATGAAGGTTGGAATCGATTACACTAAGATTCCCATGACGGAGCTACACCTCTGTCAGTTAGCGATTATGAAGGAAATCCAGGCACGAGACCACTATTCTCAAACGCAGTTGGAAAATGCCATAAGTCAGCAGCAGGGCTTCGCAACACAGCTGGAGGCAGTGGATCAGAGAAAGAGGGATGCAGAACAAAAGCATATTACACTGGTACGAGTCTTGGATGAGGCATGTCGAAGTCTTCCTGACTTCGACGTACAGCTGGTGGAAGAACCAGAACAAAGATTAGTCAGGCTGAAAGACTACGCACAGCAGTCTCGCAGTGAAATAGAGAAGCTCAAAGCAGAACATGAGGCTCAGATTTCAGAGCTTCAACTCTGCATCACCCCGGAGAGCCCACCAGAGGTCAAGGAGCAACGCCGAGCAGACATTCAGGCCTCCACAGAAAAAATCTCGGATATTTTGAGCAGCACAGCAAAACTGCTAGAAGACAGTGTTGAAGCATAGACCACCCTACAAGAACATCCAGAAGTCAGACAGCTGCAAGAAACCATCAGGCAGCGATAGACAGACTTGGATACAGTAAAAGCAGAAATTAAGACTCTGCCGCCTATGGAGAAAATGCTCAAGGTAAAGTGAAGTAATGAAATCCAGTAGGAAATTGAGTCATGCAGAGCAAAAGCAACAGAAGTGAAAAATTCTATGCAGCCACTTATCACCGAAGCTTTCGAGTTGAGTACTGCTGTGGACACCCAACTCAAAGTTCTGAAGGAATATGCTGCATTTGCGCAGACAAAGGCCAGTGAAGCATCAGCCGCAGTATTGCAGGAGTTGGTCAAAAAGGAGTAAGCTACCAACAATATCATGCGTGGCCTCAACAAGCAATTCGCTATCTTCGCTGACAAAGTTCACCTACTAGAAGAGCAGCAGAGTGTCCTGGGACGGGCCACTGGTGAGTCTTAGGGGCCTGTTGGGGAAAGCACCTTAACGGTCCCTAATTTTGGTAACTCCATGGTTTTTGTGGGAGTTTGTAAGCGGAGTTACGACTCAAAATAGTCTTAGGGGTGTCAAGGTTGAGTCAAAGTCCTATTTTTGTAATAAACCCATGGTTTAAGTCCCGGGTTTAGGGTTTAGGGTGCCCATGGTTTAAGCCCATGGTTTTGTAATAAGTGCACTATAAATACGCACTCTTGAAAAGAAGACAGTTTAGGCTTTGGATGTAAGATGAATTAATGTGAAGCTAAGGCTATTTTGTAAGAGAAGGTTAAGTCCTAGCTATGTGCATGGACGACCTCTGCAGCTGTGTGCGCAGAGGGTTTTGGGTGATAAAGGAAATCTATAGCTGTGTGCGCAGAGGCCTGCAGCTATGTGCACGGCTTGGAGGACTTGAAGGGATCTGCAGCTGAGTGCACAAATCAGAACTGTGGTTTTTGTAAAGAGTTGAATAAAACACAGTTATGTGGACGTAACCCCTAAACTGGGGGTGAACCACGTTATATCGTGTGTTGTGGTTTTTGTTGTGTTGTTCTTTATGCATTGATAAATATATATCTGATAAGTAAGATCACTGCTAAATATTAACTTCACTGGAATTCCCAGTAAAGGGTTAAGCAAGGCACTATTTGTTTATCTAACCACGAAGCTAAATAAGTAACTATTAAAGTTTTTCATTGTATGATTATAAGTGTTAGAAACTAAAGGTACAGTAATATCCCTCTTCTGCTTGCAAAAACCTGATTTTGCGGCACCCCTACTCATGGAGAAGTTGGGGCAATAAATCTGCCTCTCTCTCGATGGTTTGGAGCATTTTGTGCTCGAGTCTTCCTTGTATCCTTCGTTTGTTAAAGTAGCAGGTTGGATGTGGTAACAATATCATTGTGGGTTTTGATTCAATTGTTGTGATCATTAAGTGGAATTTGTCCTTAAAACGTTTGCAGGCTCTTCATGAGAGAAATATCTCTGCGTTACGTCAGGAATTTGTGGGGATTGATGACCCTATTTTTCTTTGGTATTCTGCGTCATATTTAGGATTAAATGGTCTATGTGCGGTGGAATGGAATGCTTATGTTGACAGTTTAAAGGGGTCTAACATTATTCCTTTTGATGATCCTGATCTTTTAGTTTGGTCAGGTGACAAGCAGACCGGTTCTGTTAAATATTACCTTGTTTATGATTCCATTCTTTCCTAACTGCATTTGTACCAGCCAAAGTGGTGGTATTCTATCATTTGGAAGGTTAAAATCCCTCAGAAAGTGAAGTGTTTTATGTTTTTATTTATCAAACATAAAATTTTAACTTGGGACATGTTACAATGGCGTGGTTTTCAGGGCCTGGAAGGTGCATTCTTTCTGAAGCGGATATTAAATCTATTAATCATCTCTTATGTGACTGTTCCTTTTTTTGCAGTATTTGGATGAGTCTTTGTTTAGGCCTGGATTGTTTGTGGACATGGGGTTTTGTTTCATATTTTGATTTTCTTTCAAAAGTTGTTGATCATCATGTGGTAACCATTGAGATGGAAATGATATTTTTGTGGGAGATATGGTTGCTCAAAAATTGTCTTCTTTTTCATGGGATTGTTCCTTATGCATATGGTATCATTATGAAGATTCTCTCTCATCATTTTTGTGCGGTGAGTTTGTCTCCCTGCAGGAGGTCTCATGTTACCAATTTTTCTTCACATTCGGAGGATGAGGTAGTTGGGTTTTTCGATGGGGAGTCTACTGATGGTGTCTGCAATGCTGGAAAGTTAATCAAAATGGTGGGGAACTACAGTCTTCATCTCTAAATGGGTACTCGCTTGGGTACCAATAACTGGGCTAAGTTATTGGCACTTTGGGGCCTCCTCCATTTTTCCAAGCATCATGGAATTTTTCTTTAGTGTGTTTTCGGTGACTCCAAAGTGATTATTGACTAGAATTTATAGCCTTAGTCATTTCCGTCTATTGCTCTTCATCGCTGGTCCAAGCAAGTTCATGGGATGTTGGACTCATGTCTATCTTTCAACCTTATGCATGTCTTCCATGAGTATAATACTCAGGAATACTCTCTGTCAAAGCAATCTATCAGGTTTCTCCATGGCTCAATATATTGGAAATAATATGTCCATGATTCCTTGATACATGAAGGAGTACTGAAATGTTTTTAAGTGCTTGCATCCGGTGTTACTATTGGAGATGTTTTGTTTTCAGACATTTTAATTCTACAGGATTTGAGGTTGGGATGTGACTAGCAGTTGATGTGTTTTGCTATGGCGGTTAGCTCATTTGTTGTCCCTTTTGGGTGTTTTGTCTTACACATTGTTATGGTCAACTTGTAGTTAATCTTTTTTGTGTTTTTGAGGAGTTTTTGTCGATGGACTTATGATCATTTTGATACCATGTTGGTACATGCTGCAAATACTGTTTTCTTATGTAACCACTCTTTCTTTGATATAGTTTTACTTTTAATATAAGGTTGTCTTTCCGTGTGAATAAAAAATATAGGTAAGAAGATATTTTACCTTCACTAGCGTTTGAGAAAAATGAACTCAAGTTAAATACTTTCACCTAGCAAAATGAGGGACATGGAATTAGCAAAAAAGTGAAGTAAGTAATAGTCTAGTTAAACTAAACCTTCTCCTTGTTGTAAATGAAAACTTCGTGGTTACACAAATCCCTTTATACTTAGATAAATCTAAGCACAAATGACCTTTGATGATAAAGTGAAGCCAGAGAAAAAAAAAAATTGTTAAAGTATTAGTGTGTTTTACACTTCATTACAAGTTAAGACATTATTGTCTAATCATATTTTTTTTAGGTAAAAATTTAATACATATATTATCCAATCTTTAAATTTCAACTAATATATGTTATTTTATTCTAAAAGACTTAATACAAAAACAATGAATGAAACTAGCATTAAATCAACCTCATTATATGATCATTCTTAGAATAATTAATTTTTTGCTCAAGTGAGGAAGACCAAATTAAAGTGCATTAATATTATTGAACTACCCAAAAGGAACAAGATTTAAGAACTATATTTTATTATTATTTTATTCTTGATTAATGGGATAGAGTTAACGATTTTCGGTTCAGAGAAATGAGGTGGAGGATTGTGGAGTAAGCTCAAAGGAATGGAGGAGGAAAATGGTATATAAAAAAGGTCTTATGCAGAAGTTGGAGGGGTATTTTTGGATGGGAGAACCTACAAGAAGCTGCTACCCAAATATGATGCAATGGGAGCACGCGAGCGGAAAAAAAAAAGAACGTGCATGCAACCCTAAAGGCACACACGCGCTCCTGCTTTGGTAGTGGAAAACCTCAACGTCGGATTGCCAATGAGGAAAATAGAAGCATTTGCGCGATCCTAATGATAAGTGCACGTGCATCTATGGACACGTGCACATGTTTTATGCAATCACATATAGGGACGCATGCGCATCCCTATGTTTAAAAAAAAAATAGTGAACAGTTTTGTTTTGTTCATCATCATGATTCCATTGAACATGCTTGGAAATAAAATCAAAGCAAATTGTCAACCTAAACCTATCATCATCATCATCATCATCATTGTTCCTCATCATCATCAACATCGTCACCATCATCGTCGTCATCATCATCATCATCATCATCATCCTCATCATCATCATCATCACCATAATTGTTCATCATCATCATCATCGTTATCACCATCATCATCATCATCATCATCATCATCCTCCTCCTCCTCCTCCTCCTCCTCCTCCTCATCATCATCATCATCATCCTCATCATCATCATCATAGTCATCATCCTCTGCATATTCATCATCATCCTCATCCCCATCATCATCATCATAGTCATCATCCTCATCATCATCATTGTTATCATCATCATTGACATCATTATCATCACCATCATAGTCATCATCATTCCATTGCAAATGGTTGAAAATAAAATCAAAGCAAAGTTTCAACTAAACCTATCATCCTCATCATCATCATCATCATCATCATCATCACCATCATTGTTCATCATCATTGTCATCGTCCTTATCATCATCATCATCATCCTCCTCCTCATCATCATCATCATAGTTATCATCCTCATCATCACCATTGTCATCATCATCACCATCATCATCATCATCATCATTGTTCCTCATCATCGTTGTCATCATCATCATCCTCATCATCCTCATCCTCATCATCATCACCATCATTGTTCATAATCATTGTCATCATCACGTCATCATCATCCTCATCATCATCATCATTGTCGTCATCAACATCATCATCCTCATCATCGTAATCATCATAATCATCTTCATCATAGTCATAGTCATCATGATCATCATCACCATTATTGTTCATCATCATAGCCATCATCATCATCAACATCATCATCCTCATCATCGTAATCATCATAATCATCATCATCATAGTCATAGTCATCATCATCATCATCATCCTCATCATCCTCATCACCATCGTCATCACCATCATTGTTCATCATCATCGTCGTCATCATCAGCAGCAGCAGCATCATTGTCATAATCATCATCATAGTCATCATCCTCATCATCATCATTGTCGTCATCATCCTCCTCCTCATCATAATTGTTCATCATCATCATTCCATTGCAAATGCTTGGAAATAAAATCAAAGCAAAGTTTCAACTAAACCTATCATCATCATCATTGTTCCTCATCATCGTTGTCGTCATCATCATCCTCATCCTCATTGTCATCATCATCATCATTGTTCCTCATCATCGTCATCGTCATCATCATCCTCATCCTCATCATCATCATCATCATCATCATCACCACCACCATTGTTCATCATCATTGTCATTGTCATCATCATCATCATTATCAACATCATCATCATCATCATGGCCATCATCCTCATCATCATCATTGTCATCATCCTTATCATCATCATCATCACCATCATCATCATCATCATCATTATTGTTCCTCATCATCGTCATCATAATCATCATCCTCATCATCATCATCACCATCATTGTTCATCATCATAGTCATCATCATCCTCATCATCATCATCATTGTCGTCATCAACATCATCATCCTCATCATCGTAATCATCATAATCATCAACATCATAGTCATAGTCATCGTGATCATCATTATCATCATTGTTCCTCATCATCATCGTCATTCTCATCCTCATCATCATCATCATCACCATCATTGTTCATCATCATAGTCATCATCATCCTCATCATCATCATCATCATCGTCGTCATCAACATCATCATCATCATCATTGTAATCATCATAATCATCTTCATCATAGTCATAGTCATCGTGATCATCATCATCATCATCATCATCCTTCTCATCATCATCACCATCATAATTCATCATCATCGTCATCATCATCATCATCATCATCATCATCCTCATCATCATCATCATAGTCATCATCATTGTCATCATCCTCCTCCTCATCATCATCATCATCACTCCATTGCAAATGCTTGAAAATAAAATCAAAGCAAAGTTTCAACTAAACCTATAATCATCATCATCATTGTTCCTCATCATCGTCATCGTCGTCGTCATCATCATCATCATCATCATCATCATCATCCTTGTCATCATCATCACAGTCATCATCTGCATCATCATCATTCACAACAAAAATTGAGCCCAAAATTTGATGGCTTCCATGTCGAAACTTCAACACTTTCCTGTTATGCATTTTTTTTTTGCCATCGGTGGAATAACATCGGATATTCGATGTCTTGCCAATACCTATCGAATATATGACTACACCACGGCGTCGAATATTGGACATGTTGCTATCAGAAATCCGTCGCAAAAAACTTGCATATACCGTCGAATTTCTGACACTTACCCGTAGGTTTTTCGATGGTTTCAGCATCGGAAGTCCGATGGGCTCTACTGTCGGAGTCATGGCAGTCCTATCAGACGTCTTTGGGAAGATTTCAAAGATGCAACAGACACGCGTCGACCGATCGACAGCTAATGGTGTCATCTTCAACAAAAAGCGTCGGACATCCTTGTCAGAATAATAAACCCATAGTTACCTACCTTAGACATTAATTTAACCATTTTTGTCTTATTACCTAGTTGCCTAGATTCCACTCTATGCTAATTTCCTTCTACATGTCCTAGAATTAAACACATGCTAAAACTGAGTCATGGAGCATTTGGGAAACATCCTAGAAACCCATTTTAGCATGTCTTGTTTATTCCAGATTCTCGAAAGCGCATATCTGTTTTTTCTATAAAGATGCCTTGTTTTATTTCTGATTTAAGGAAAAGGAAAAGCTAGAATAGTTGTAGCTGCCTTGCTTTTTTCCCACATCCTCCTCCCTCCTTTTCTCCAAATAAAAGCATCTATGAGTTGTATTTCCATCCCTCTTTAGCTTTCCCACTTGACTTAGCCAATTCGTGAGCATCTAACTAGATTTGGAAACTGCTATATGCACCTATGGGGGATTTGACTAGTTTTGGTAAGCCTGCTTTTTGACTATTTTGAATGGCATATTTATGCGTTCTAATATTTCATGTAATTATATATTATAGTATCCTATTACTTCATAAGGTTGGCTATTGTACACTTACTCAATACAGATAAGTGTTATGCTCCAATTTCAGTCTCCTTTGGTGTTAATTTTGCATGTTTGAATAGCAATGTTGTGAGTGTAATTGTTCTATCTCTTGAGTTCAATTTCCACATGGTATCAGATCCTTTGTAGATCAATTTATATCCTTCCATATTGCTATTGCAGGTTCAACATCTTGACTGGGAACATATTCTACTGACTGAAGGGCACAATTTCTAAGCTATGGACCAATCTCAGAAGATCATCTTGACTCCATTCAATTTCTTTGAGTGGAAATATGAGATGGAGATATTGTTGAGAGCGAAAGGTTTCTACAAGGTGACTATGGCGAATGAGGTAGAGCCCAATGTAGCTGTAGAGAAAATCAAATGGCACAACAAGAGGGATGAGGCCTACGGTCTTTTGTGTCTGAGCATTTCACGAGACCTCCTCTTCCATCTTGATGGATTGACATCACCTAATGAAGTGTGGGAGAATCTTGTAGATATTTTTGGAAATACATATGAGATGAGAGGACATCAAATCGAGAATGAGCTGATCTCCTTGAGTCCCAGTAGTTTCGAATCATTGCAACTCTACTTTTCCGGTTTTAAGGCCCTTGTTTTGCAATTGAAATAGTGTGGGATAGAAAAGAAGGAAGAGCAACTAGTTTTGGCCATAATCTCTAAGCTTGGCCCTAACTATTCAGTTTTTGTTTCGACCTTCCATGCCACCAAGTTGACAGCTCAATCTTGGAAGATGCCTAAGCTTGTAGAGTTCATAGAATCCCTCACACAGGAACAATATAAGTTGGTGATGATGGGCACCATCAAACCTTCCAATGACCAAGCTTTGGTTGCTAGAGATTCAAGGGTGGATTCAAAAAGCAACAAAAAAGCTAAAAATCCACATTGGCAAAAGAGAGACAAGTGTAAGTCTCAAGAGGAGCCCCAAGGTTCCAAGAACAAATCCCAGAAGAAGAAGAACAAAGGATAAATGCGCAAGTGCGCATACTGCAGTAAGGGATATCATCCTGAGAGATCTTGTATGAAGAATAAAATTGACATGTTGACCCAACTCCCGAAGAAGAATAATATATCCCTTCCTGATTGCTCAAAGAAGAGGGAAGGAGGATCAAATTCAGAGGATAGAGAGAGAGTACATGCCTTGGTTGCTGGCACATCAAGCTCACCTACCTTCATCATAGACTCTAGAGCTTCTAGACATATGGTTTCGACAAAAAAGGCATTCTCCTCTCTTGACATGTCAAAAGGTCCACCAATAGTTTTGGGAGATGACTCTCTCACTAACAGTTTGGGGAAGGGAAGGATTTATCTTGACCATGGTAAGTTCAATAATGTGTTGTATGTTCCAGGTCTTGCCTCTAATATCTTGCCAGTGTATCAAATGACTCACACTATGTCCTCAAAGAAGGTCATTTTCTCCCTTGATGATGTTGAAATCACTTAGATTTTTAATGGTAAAGTCATAGCAAAAGGTGTTGTTGATCACACTTCGAAGGTATACCTGTTTTCCCATTTTCTACCCTATTCAAACCCCTCTGCTCTTCTGATTCATTCTAATGAGGAAAGCAAGATTTGGCATGAAAGATTTGGCCATATTAACTACAATTATATTTCTGATTTCAGTGAAAATGATATGGTCATAGGGTTACCAAAGATCAAGTTTTCTAAGGGAGTCTGTCAAGGCTGTATCCTAGGAAAACACCCAGAGCACAAGTATGAGAGAGCTAGTCATGAGAGAACCTCTACACCTCTTGAGTTGATCCACAGTGACATTGCTGGTCCATTTCCTCATATGTCCATGATTCAAGCCAAATATGCACTGACCTTCATAGATGACTTTTCCAGGTATTGTTGGGTTTACCTCCTAAAGAATAAGTCTGAAGTTTTTGACCTCTTCAAAGTCTTTAAAGCCTTGGTTGAAAACCAGTCTAGGAGGAAACTCAAGATCCTCAGATATGACAATGGTGGTTAGTATGTCAAGTCTAAGTTCATTCAATATTGTAAAGATGCAGGTATTCAGATGCAGCATTCGATCCCTTACACACCACGGCAAAATGGTGTTGCTGAGAGAGAACATGTCACTAAAGGAGATGGCAACCTCCATGATGGAGGCTAAGAATTTGCCACCAAAGTTTTGGGCCAAGGCTATAAACTGTGCATCCTTCATTTAGAATAGCATGCTTCATAAGCAGCTTGATAGTATGACTCCTTTCGAAGCTTGGAGTGGACACAAGCCAGATGTGACCCATTTAAGGATTTTTGGCTCAAAGGCTTGGGCTAGAATTCCAACTAAAAAGAGGAAGGCTTTGCAGCCCCAAAGCCAAGAGTGCCTATTTTTTGGGTATTCTGAAGATTCAAAAGGGTACAACCTTATCAACTTGAGCACTAACAAAGCTTTCATTGGAATAAGTGTTCAGTTCCAAGAAGAGCCTTTAGTAGTAGTTGAAGTTGGAGAGTCTTCTTCACCACCAGATCCATTGATTGTAAGTGGAGAGACTAATGAGGTTGTTGATTCTGATATGTCTAATAATGATGATTTGATTGCATATCTTGACAGTCCTACAAGACCAAAATGGGTAGAAAATACCATTCATACAGCTGGGGAACTAGCTGGAAATCTTAGTGACGCTAGGAGGACTAGATCTTAGTTTGAGAGTGCCATTTGTATGAAAGATCCTTTATTTGCTGAGAAGTGCTATCTGATGGTTGAATCAGATCCATAGACATATGAAGATGCATCACATGATCCAAGATAGAAAACAGCCATGAAAGAAGAATTCAGCTCGCTCCAGAATAACAGCACTTGGGAACTGGTTGATCTTCCCCCAGGGAGGAAGCTAGTTCAATGTAAGTGGGTTTTCAAGACTAAGTTTGTTGTTGATGGTTCACCTTTGAAATATAGGGCAATATTGGTAGCCAAGGGATACTCACAAGTACATGGTATTGACTACAATGAAACCTTTGCACCAGTGGCAAAGATGGACTCCATAAAGCTACCTTTCGCCATTGCAGCTTTGAAGCAGTGGGAGGTACATCACATGGATGTGAAGTGTGCTTTCCTAAATGGAGATCTCATTGAAGAGATTTACATGCAGAACCCTAAAGGGTTTGTTTCTAATCCATCTTTAGTGTGCAGGTTAAATAAATCATTGTATCGGCTCAAGCAAGCCCCCAAGGCTTAGTATGCCAAGATTGATGGCTTTCTGTTGTCATTGAGTTTTGTTCGATGCAAGTCTGATCCTAATGTTTATTTGAAGCTGATTCATGGTTCTTTGATGATTATTGTCTTGTATGTGGATGACCTTCTGATTATAGGAAGTTCAAAGGAAGATATTACCTCCTTGAAGGATGCAATGAACCATGCATTTTCTATGATAGATTTGGGATTATTGAGCCAATTTTTGGGTCTCAAAATTGCTCAATCCCAACATGGAATCAAAGTAAATCAGTCCAAGTATGCCTTAGATTTTTTGAACAAGTTCAACATGAAAGATTGCAAGCCAAGCAAGACTCCCTTCCTTTCAGGAGTTAAGCTTGAAGAAGCGAGTTCTTCTCCTATCGTAAATAATACACTGTATAGGCAATTGATTGGGTGTTTGCTTTATCTTAAACACACTCGACCTGATCTATCTCATGCAGTTAGTGTGGCTTCAAGATACATGGATCAGCCTCATGAGATCCACTAGAGGGCAGCCAAAAGGATCCTTAACTTTGTTCAAGGAACAAGAACTCATGCCAGATCTTCTACAAAGCAAAATCTGATCTTGATTTGATTGGGTTTACTGACAGTGATTGGGCAAGTGACAGCACAGATCGAAAGTCAACATCAAGATATGTGTTCATGCTTGTAGAAGGACCAATCAGCTGGTCAATCAAGAAGTAGAATACCATAGCACTCTCATCTACAGAAGCAGAGTATAGAGGAGTTGTAAATGTTGCAACTCAATGTTTGTGATTGCAGGGAATACTTGGAGAATGTGGCTTTGAATCAAAGTTTTCAACTATTATCTACTGTGATAATCAGAGCACCATTCGAATCTGCAAGGATCCAGTTCAGAGACAGTGAACCAAGCACATTGAGATCCACATGCACTACATCAGACAGCTTGTGCATGATGGCACCATTCATCTACTCTTATGTGCATCTTCACAACAAGTAGCAGACATCTTCACCAAAGTTTTTTGTGAGAAGACATTCAGCAATCTCAAATCACTGTTGGGGATTGCTGATAATGCTGTGAAGCATGATTGATGACAAGATTTCCAAATTTTGTTTTTCCTGTCCATGTTTAAGGGAGCATTTTCCCACTGGGTTTTTGCCTCTTTCCTTGGTTGTATGGACAAGCAGTATGTAAAGGGTGACTAAGCCTTGTTCCTAGGCCCTAT